>JARVGS010063252.1:0-12533 GCA_031762315.1 Hypsolebias antenori
TTGAGGATGATGAGCAAGTTAAATGGGTCCCTTTGTGCCCCCTGAACCCATCACACACTCACACTCATTTATGCCAATCATTGCCATATGTGAGTCACCTTTTACCTCTGAGGTCTAAGTGATCCAGAGTATGAATGCCTTATTCATGACAACATGAGACTGTGTGTGCGTGCGTGCGTGCGTGCGTGCGTGTGTACAGTATATTACGCAGTGTAGATGTATAGGATGGTGTTGATGGGTTGTGTTTGAGTGAAGTGAAATATGGAAACAATGTTCTGGTTTGATAAGAGGAGCATGGGATATTTGGTTCTTTTATGTTTTAAGTTAATGCTGCAATCAATGCATGCAGAACATTTTATTCTTTGTTTAAAAGAACATAAACCTGCAGGTATAGATTAAAATGACAATTAATGATAAATATATTGTATATTTTCTGTATGACTTGACTAAGCTGCAGGACTTCTTCTTTTTCTTACCTGAAAATTTTAAATAAAGGGCTCCAGGTTACTGGACAGAATGATTTTTATTAATGCAGTCCAAGTGAACGAGTTTTACTGGCTATCAGTTTTCCTCCACAATTTTTTTTTTTATTTTCAAATGCCTGCACGATGTCACAGAATTTAGTCGTTCAACAATATCCCTTGGCTAGGAAATACAGCTGTTCTCTTGATGCATTTATTTAATGTTTATTTGAATTAAAGACCAAAAGAAGATAGGTTTAAATGCAAATAGTAACCATATAAATCCAATTTTCTGTGCTTCCTCATATATACTTTACAGAACTGAATGTACATTTATTAACAGCTTAAAAACAAAGTTTTTACTCTGTATCCTACGCCCTATCTTTTTGGGTTCAGCACGTTTCATCTTCATCTTTTTTTAATTTAGGACTTATTGTTCTCAATTTTAGATCTTCCACATGAGACGTGTCAGTTAATAAACATCAATCGCTAAATAAAATAAAATTAAAGGTAATAAAGTGTAAAAGCGTGGGTATGAATTTTGTTAAAGAACCAAAAAACGAAAATTCTCTGATTCTGGTCACCTGCCGGTCCAGCTTTACTTTAGACACCAGCCGGTATTATCGCAAAACTAAAATTGTGACGATATAAGAGTTTAAACGTGTTTGTTTTTTTTCTCTCAAAACTAAATGTTTAGTTTTGAGATTTCCAATTTCCTCTGCAGTTGTCAAAGCGTTTTGTGTTGGTGCCAGTTTTGTTTAGAAGCAAAACTGCGTGGCGTTAATATCTTCTGTTTTACCGTCCTGCTTTTGGGAAGCTATTACCTCGTATTTTGTTTGTTTTTTATTTTATTTTGTGTTGATTTAGTCATCAATAATTCACTGAGTCATTTCAGTTGTGTAAAAGGTCAGATTGATGTGTAAAAGTATAATAAAATTAAAACGTTATTTCGGTTCAAACATTTTCTCATTAACATCATTATTAATATATTTATCTTACCTAGGACTTCAAACAGATCTGTAATCTTTTTCTACTCAGGAATCAATAAAAACTTGAAAATATTTTAAATTTTTGTTTGATGCATGTCATCCTCTCAAATAAAGTGCAACCAAATGAAATAAAAAATCTGCACTTAGTTTTGTGCGTTAAAAATCCTAAACCAAGGTTTGTTGTGTTGATCCCAGTGGTGGTCAAAGTAAACAGTAATCTGAACGTTGCAGCTCCGCAGGTCAGCTTTTGTCCCAGGCATTTTAAAGAAACTTGTTTTCTGTAGCCTACATATGTGAAAAAGATTTGTTAAAAAACAATATTCTGCTTTTTTTTATTTTATTTTTTTATTTTTTTACTTTAGCTGAGAGCCACAGTAGGGTGGTCACTCGTTAAGAGTTCCTCTGCTATTATACAATTAGAGCCAACCATGCTGTTTGGTAGTCAGCATCCAAGGAAAACAAACTTTCCTTTTTACATTACCAGAGAGGAAAAGGCTTGGAGGTTCACAGCATCACGACTTGGAGATGATCAGAAAAAAAAAAAGAAGCTAAATCTGGTTCTGGAACGTCAGTGATTACATTTAGTCCACATCAAAAAGATTCATATTGAAAGAAAGTGGTCGATCATCCTAAGGGGATCTTCTAATGCCCCCTAGAGGCTCATTATTTTATTACTGTTTAGAAACACTTCAAATGTTTCCTGTTTCAGAGAGAAAAGGCCTCTCTCGTCGGGCCTCTGCTTGAATTAACCTATATTCTGTTTTACTGTGTTTGCAGGGTGTTTGTGGTGATGCATGACACGAGACTTGTGCAGGGGTCCCCTTACTTTCTGTGTGACTCGGCTGCATCACATGTGTGTGCGTGCATGCTGGACGTTAAAGAGAGAGTCTGGGCAGTGTTCCCGTGTCCATGAGCAGCCCCCAGAGTAAAGTAAACACAGCGGCTCTTTTCTCATCCCAGCCGTCAGCAGGCTCTCCCCAGGCCCGCGCCGGAGACCACACACCCAGACCACACACACGCACACACACATGCACTGCCCAGACCTCTTTGCAGATCCTTCCTCATACTCGTGTAGACCACACAACACCAGCTTGGGGCCCTCGCACGCAAGCTCGCTGAGCTGTCATTTTGCCCAGTGCAAGCGTGTGTGTTTGTTCACGTGTGTTTCTAAGATTAAAAAAAAATTAAAGGGGGACAGAAACACTCCTGGAAGCAGAAGCAGAATTATACAAAAAAAAAAAAAAAAAAACGAGCCCTGGTCTCTGCCCCTTGCCGCTGCTGCTCCCCTTCCGAACATGTGGGATTGATGAAGTTCGACACCAGGCTCTTGTTTTTAGGCCTGTTAACCTCTTATCTTCATCATGTTGGACTCGTAACCCCTTCATTTCCTCTGACAAGCGCAGGGCAGCAGAAACAGCGCGAGCTAACTCCCGTTGGACGTTTCTCGTTTAGAACTCGGGAACGTGAGGGTGACCGGAGAGGGAAATTTGTTCTCCCAGAAAAGGTTTCTGCTCCTGGAGGTTTCTGGGTCAAAACATGTTCTGATGTCCTGCTGCTTTTACCACATCTGTGACTTGTTTTAATTAAATACTATATTTATTTAAAGGCTGTGCAGTTCCAAACTCCTTAAAAGCAGGTGCCATAAAAATCTGAAGTTGTATTATTTTCTTTTGTTGATTTAGGTTTTTTTGAGTCATAAATAAATTATTAACTGCAAACGATTTATTTTTCAACTGTATACAAATCATTTATACAGTCACTTGTTTTTGTTATTTTTAGCTAGCTTTTGGCTACTTTTAGCTTGTCTTTTGTTACTTTTAGCTAGCCTTTTGTTACCGTTTTATATTTTTTTATTTTTGTTTTTAGCTATCATTTTGCTACTTGGGTTACCGGTATTAGCTACTACTTTGAACTTTTACCTAGCATTTTGTTACATTTAGCAATAATGTATCTTTTATCTTTAGGCTAATATTTGCTTTTGATAGAAGGTGCCATTCTACTCTTAGCTTTTGACTAGCCTTTTGCTACTTTGAGCTATTACCAGTAGTCATCATTTTGGTGTTTTGAGCTATTAGCAACTGTTTTATTACTTTCAGGTTTTAGCTTGCATTTTGATGCATTTAGTGAGGATTTTGCCGCTTTCAGCTTTAACTAACATTTACTGCTGTTAGCCAGTGCTATTCTGCTTTTAGCTAGCCTTTAGCTACTTTGAGCTGCAATTGGCGTTTTTTGTTTTTTTATTTTTTTTATTTTCAACCTTTATTTAAGCAGGTTAATCCCATTGAGCTTCGAGGACTCGTTTACAAGAGAGACCTGGCTACAAACAAAGAATAGTGTATTTACTGCTTTTGGATATTGTTTTGCTACTTTAAGCTAGTTTTAGCATTCATTCTGTATTTTTCATAAAATCCAGTTCCTATAGTTTCATTTAAGTTATGAACCCGTATGTGGTATATTTAGTTGCTTTGCAGTAAAACATTTTGCACAAAATGGTCAGATAAAGAAATTATAAACAAATAATCTTGTGAGTTAAGACAGATTTATTTTGTAAACAACAACTTTGTGATGAATGACAGGGAAAACTAAGTAAAGCTTTGTGCAGTGCAATAAAATGATTAATTTAAAAACTAAATTATCACCATCAAACCTTTCTCTTCCAACTGGGTTTTATGTAAAGTCATTGTTTAGGTTTACATAAGATGATTGTTTATAGTGAAACTTTATAATGCAATGTTTAATATATATATATATATATATATATATATATATATATATATATTTCTCTGTTTTTAGGTTGAGCAGTGCTTATTTTTTACAGGTTACTTGATGAAAAATATACATTTTTAAATCAACTCTGTGCTTCAAACTGATGCACTGGCTGCTTGTTTTGTTCTAAAATGATCAACCACAAGTTACCATATCAATTCTGTCCTCGTTTCTAATTTTCTCTGCACTTACAACTCGTCCACCAGGACTGTAACGTTGCGAAGTGTTACTGCCATGCTCTTGCCAGAGGTCCGGTCCGTGCAAACGCCTGCACTGTTTGTGCTGAACGTGTTTTGGCTGCAGAGTAAAAGAGCGGAAGCCTCGTTCGAGCTGCTTCCAAGGCTCGATATGGTTCAGCCTTTTTGAGACCTGGCAGTAATTTATTAGCAAACATCTGTGCAGCTGAAATACATCTTTTTTTTTTTTTTTTCATTTGAAACTTTTCCTCTCATCCCCAATATGAAGGGATTTGCATGGTTGCTCCTTCTTTGGTACCTTAATCTGAACAGTATTGTGTGGGCTCATGAGGAATGATTTGGCAGGCCAGGTTTATTTATCCTGCTTCGTGAGGTTTACATTCTTCCTTTCCTCTCTGCTCTCTGTCTACTTCATTCTTGGCTCTCTTCTCTATTTTTGCTATTATTTGAGAGATAGCTGCTGCAACACACACATTGTTTTGTCGACCCGCAGGGTGGCAGAATAACTGTGAGATAAATGCTGAGCATGCTTTACTACGAACCTAGATCTGGGATCTAAACTAGACATGTCTGGCTTTCTATAAATACTGTGTTGTCAAAAAAAAAGGAACACAAAAAACAGTAATTTAATTAGGATTTATCTGAGTGTCATCAAGGTGTTGTTAAAATTATTACAGCTTAGCCTTATCTATCATGAATAAATAATTAATACAGTGTGGTACTCACTAGATACATACAGGATATTTATCTTGTACTCATCAGTAGTATAATGGGAACATGTAAGCATTAAAACTTTAACGCTCCTGCTGTACTTGAGTCAAAAAGACCCCTGAGGCCTCAGTTTTAACCTCGGTGTCATTTTACCATTTAATTTATCAGATTTATATGCAAAACAGGTGTTTTCTCTGTTTCTGACTGTATTGTTCTGTTCGTTTCTGTTCGTATCTCCATGTCCAGGTTCTGATCGAACCGCTGTTCTCGCGCGCCTCTGGTCACCATGTCGCGCCCACGTCAGCCACCGCTGGTCACGGGCATCTCGCCCAAGGAGGGGACAGCCTGGACCAAAGTCACCATCCGCGGAGAAAACCTAGGCATGGGCCCAACGGATCTCATCGGTAATGACGTTAACACCACTGAAGCTAGCAGCACAAACATCTCCGTCTTTGCGTTTGATAAACGTAGAACCACAGTGGTGGTGTTGTAACCACATAGAAGCATCAGTTTCCATTTCTAACAGCTGGTCAGATAATAACTGGTCTATTTTTGCTGCATTTCTAAGGCGAAAATAATTAGGATCGCTTACCCACTGTATCTAGTTTTATTTTGCAAATAACTAATTAGGTAACAAATACCAAACCTCAAGCTTCATAATAACAAATAAAGTCGAGACGTATTAAGCTTTTTTCTTCAACTCTAGATTATTTTGTACCTATCTTTAATATGACGGCTTAGCAGCAGCACTCTAATGTAAAACCTAATGGTATTTGGGCCACACATTGGGACCAACAGTATATTTTCATTATGTTTTTGTGAAGTTTTGCCGGTACATTCCCTCACTATTGACAGTTTCTCTGCTGTTGAAAAGCTTATGGTAATCCATGAGCTTCTCGCTTGTCTTGCATCACAGTGGCCAACGATACAAGTCTGTTTCTGACCATCTATGCCCCTGGGGCCGTGATTTAGACGATTTGGTAGCGTAAATGTGTGTGAGTGCTTATGTATTCAAACAAAGTGGCCTGTGGAGAACAGAGGCAGGAAATGAGGCCGTAATGGGCATGTTATTCACGGTTTTATGGGCTATTTGTTGATCAGCTCTTACGGGATTTTCTAACGTTTGATGACACGCGTAAAGCGCGTTAAACCTCCTCTGCTGGAAATGTCAGCGTGATCCCTGTCTCTTTCTTCTCGTGCCCAAAGAGTCTTTAGGCGGGTTGAAACGAGGCTGACAGATGTAAGGGCAGAGTGCACGTTGTGCCAGTAATGAGCCACTTAGCACTGAAGAGTCGCACACATTCACTATAAGGAGCTGAGCGAGGCGGAGGAAGATCAAGGCCACCCACACCCATCCTGACCCCAGCTTGAACTTTGACCCCTGGTGACAGTTTGCTTGCTGATAGACGTCGCTGCTGTCTGAGAGCGCTCCTCCTTCTTTGTGTGTGTGTGTGAGTGTGTGTGTGCCACAGTTTGTTTATTTGTTCTGTCTCTGCCTTCTGTCTCAGGTCTGTCGATCTGTGGCCATAACTGCATGCTGACAGCCGAGTGGATGTCAGCCAGCAAAATAGTGTGCCGTGTGGGCCCTGCCAAAGACGACAAGGGAGAAATCATCGTCACCACCAAGTCCGGGGGTCTCGGCACCTCAACGGTCTCGTTCAAACTGCTCAAACCGGAGAGGATTGGTGAGACTCGAGAGACGAGACGTCAACATAGTTTCATTTGCTTCTTGCAGGCCTGGACACTGGGAGGAGATGGAGGGCGGCAGTCAGTGACTCAGTAACGCCACTTCTCATTTATAATATTTAAAATTCAGGTCCAGAATGCACATCATCAACACCACATGAAGGGAAATAAAATAACAAAACTTAAGGAAAGAAAAAAAATGTAAAAAATGGATAGGGTCGAGAAATAAATTAAAATTATAACAAAGCAAATTATTGTAGGTTAGCTCATATTTTATGGTTTTTAAATTAATTGGGTGTTTGTAGTTTTATTTTGATGAAAATAAACGTTTATTTTGCCAAAATAAACCATACATCACCAATTAAATTTAATGCCTTTTTTTTTAGATCTTTTGTTTCCTGATTACAATTTTATTTTTGTCTCTACATTTAGCAAAACATTTAGTTTTTCCAATTTAACAACCTCTAAATATTAGCTACTCTAAAAGGCCTCAAGCATTCATGCTTTTGCAGAAAGCATTATTGTACACTCATGCTTTCTTATTGGTTTTACAAAGTAATATTATGACACGCACAGTTTTCTTAGATTATCACGGTATTTGAAGCTCTTATTTTGAAAAACTCAATCAAGTTATGCAGAAGTAGTAATAAACTGCACCTCAAACTAGTTCAGCTAAAATACTGCATGTTGGTTCATGTTTAACCCAGTAAAGGTGCACCAGTAACTTGTTTATAAAATAATAACAAATTAAAAAAATGCATTCGGTTCAGGGGGTTCTTTATTTCAGAGTTAGTCTTGAAACACGATTTCTTTTTGCTCAGCGTTGGGGCTTTTTTTTTTTCTGCCAATAAAATTGTCTTGACATTTAAAAAAATAAAATACCGGTACTTTCTTCTCATAAACACTTTGGGTGAGGATTCATTTAGCTCTTTTATGTATTTCCCAATTAAAACAAAGCTAACACATTAACTTTCTATAAGAGCATTTTCATAGGATAAATGTGTTTTTGTGTGTCTGCATGCGAGCACATCTGGGACGTGTTGGAGGGTTTCATCGTCTCTCATCTGCCTGCAGGTATCCTGGAACAGTCCGCGGTGTGGGTGGATGAGATGAACTACGACATGAGGAGGGACCGCAACAAAGGGCTCTCCCCCCTCTCCCTGGGTCCCGGCAACCCACTGGGCATCGAGCTGGACAAGTATGGATCAAAAACCTTCAGATACACACCCACATGCACAGCTCAATCATGCTGACATAAACAAAAGCGCTCTCACCGCTGAGTCATGGTTTACATCCCCAAACAGAAACAAACTCTCCTCATATGCCAGCATTTGAAATATTATGCCAACATGGCAGCGTCTGGGCAGCCTGTAACCGCTCCTCGCAGGGAGTGGAAACAACATAATTGTGTATAAAGTACAGAGCGGGATGATAAAAAGACGTTTGGAAAGAACCTCACACGTACATGTCCTCGGAGCAGGCGGCGCTGCGATGCCTCCCACGCGTCCAGCACGGCGAGCGCAGGCTGTAACGTATAGTTTGTGTTGTCGACTTCTGGCATCTCTGGCTTTGTATTTGTTTGGTTTAAGGGGGCCGGGGGCAAGTGACCGCTCGTGGCCACGGACAAGACCCCCATAAAGAGGCTGCAGCGTTCCCTCACATCCAGGGAAACATTAAACATCCTGCACAGAGCCTGCACTGTTCTTTCTGAACAAAGACGCACAAAACCAGCAGTTCATCTTTTACATGGAGTTATGAAGCTTTGCTGCGTTGTGCATAGATACTTGTGTTTTGCTGCAACTTTAATGTTTATAGATATTTCACTGCATAATGATACAGAATCACGTCCACTTTCGGAGTATTCATATGAAAAGGCATAAAACCTGCCACAGATGTAATGCTTCCTGGGTTCCACAGTCTTGAAATGTCTGGAAAAGCATTTTTATATATAATTATTTATTTTTGCACCCTATTTAATTTAAAGCACTTCAGCATTTTTATGAGGTGTTATTACATTTAAATAAATTTTCTGTTGACACCTGGTTCTCCATCTATTTTCTGCAATAGTTAAACAACCTGGTTGTCTAAAAACAACTTGCCCACTCGTCCAGAGCACTTACACATATTTAATATAAAATGTTAACATATAAGTTAGATTTTGCTTTGAATTTTTATGTTTTAGGTGTAGATGATTAATTATTAAAGGGGAGTGATTTATTTAGAAGTTTATTTCCTGCTGTCTTTTCCGTTTAGTCTATTTTTGTCACGATGTTTGCAGTTCACATACTAAAAAAAATACGTATTCAAATCACGGTAGAAACGTCTTCCTTTCATTTAAATTAATTTTTTGCTTCCAGAAGTTAAAACTGACTTAAAATGAAATGATGAATATGGACGTCTGAGTCTTGCAAAGTATAAAATTGTGAAGATTTTTGTTGAGAGAAGCATCATTTTAAACAGTTTAACCCTTAACCACATCTAATTGTTATCACAAGCTATTTTTTTTATAGATTTTTTTTTATAGATTATTTTAGTTAAACGTGTTTTTATTAATTGGAATATACATTCTCACATTCTGAAGTTGAAATTGTGTCTTATGATATCCTCATTTAGTTGTTGGATAATCTAATTATCCCCATATTTATTTTAAGGGTTTTATACAGGATTTTGAACTCTTTATAATTTGCTTTAGAATAAAATTTTCACTTGATTTTAGATTTCAGAGAATTATTTTAATGTTTTGACAATTGAAATCTAGAATAAATAAAAAACTGACCCTAATTAAGTTTTATTTATGTTAAAAATGGATATTTTAGAAACAATGGTGTCATTTCCAACACCTTACACATCTGTTTCGTAGGTTAAATCGAGCTGATTTTGTTGTTCTTATTTACACATAAGTTCAGTACTAAAATCAATTTGAAAACTCCCACATTAAATATATTAATGTACCTTTTGTTATATTTATTTCAATAATCCTAAAATGTGATGATACCCTTGTGTTATAAATAATGTCTTGTTGCATTTCAACAAATATGTTGGAAAAGATACAAAGTTACGTTATGTATTAAACATGGATGAACAGATTTATTTATTTTGGAATGTCTTTTCCAAAATGAATTTTGTTTGAAAGGAAAAACTAAGTTAAAAATGAGGGTCACTGTTTTGTGCATGTAGTTACAAGAACCTTACTACTTCTGTTATAACCAACTGAATCAAACCTCACTCATGTCTTTAATCACAGTTTTAATATTTGAAGCATTTCTTTTAGTTATAATGACAAACTTGCAAATTAAAAATATAATAAAAATCCCAATCGCATTATTAAATGTGGAAATTAAACGTTTCAAATCAGAAATGCTGAAATATTTTTGCATCAACAAATGTGTTTTTGTGTCTGTGCATAGAAAGGAAATAAATACACAACACATCTAAATTAGGAGGTTTCTGTTTTTTTTGTGTGCACGTCTCCAGCGTTAATATTAGTTTTTTTTTTTTTTTTTTTTTTGTTTCACAAAAACCAAATACTTGAAATTTTTTTGTTACTGCAGAGTGGGTGGTGATGGCGGTGATGGGGGTTCGGTTTGTGCAGACCACAGGTCATTAGTAGAGATCAAGCTTCCCTAATGAGAACTGGGTCCTCCAGGGGCACCCAGGCGTCACACACTGCACTTCCCACGCCAGCCTCTCCCAGCCTCAACACTTCCTGGCTACACACCCCCCCCTGCTGGAGAACTCGACCCTAAAGTCACGTCAAAACACAATTTTACTTGATTTGCAGTGAATACGCTCACAAAACTCTTGGTTCCTGGAAGTTTGTTTTTAAACCATTTGCTTTCATAACGTACGCCTGCGTTTGTTTCCTCGCAGAGGCAACGTCCCACACAAAGACCTGGAACCAATATTCCCAGGAATGAGTGCAGACTTCACCAGCGAGAACTTCTGTGCAACCTGGTACCTCATCGAAAACCACGCAGGGACCAGGTAGGCCCGACAGAGGACGTCACCGTCCACGAACGCATCAGCATCACCATCTCAGTCCTGATGAGTTCAAGTTCCCTGACGTGCTCGCACTCTTCTAGCGCTGGCTGTAGTAATCAGTGACAGGTGGTCGCATTCTCAATAACAGTTTCTATTCAGGCTCAATGGAAAATATGTGGCGTGTAACTACAACACTCAAAGACGGCAGTGAGAACTGTAGCCAGTCTGGAAGTATTGCAGTTTCCTGCAGGATTACACTGACTAGTACTTTTTATCTGTTCTAACTGTAAGAATATATTTACTCTGAAGTAATCAGAAACCATTCTTTGTATCTGCATATGTTTTAGTTCTCTGCTTTGTGTCAACCTCTGCAGACAATTGAACTGAAATGGTTAAGTCTGGACATAAATGCCCAACTTTTCATTTAAAAAGCAAAGAAAATACTAAAGCGATGACGTGGATGAGTGATAAAGCACTAAATGATTTGCGTGAAAGACTTAAACTCCTTTATTAGCAGCAGCTGGGCGCTGACTGACGCTCCGTTCGGCGGCGGCGTCTCATCAGGGTTCTCATAAGAGCTGCTTTTCATATTAAGTTTAGCTACAGTTTCTCTAGTTTTAGTGTTATAGTTTTGTTTATTTTTTCTTACATTACCTTTTTTTCCTCATTTTACCTTTTAGCTACTTTTCTGTTAGTGTTATCTTTTAGGTTTTTACTTTTAGCTTCTTTATTTTTTAGCTGATTTTACTTTTTTTTGGCTCTTTTTAACTTTTAACAATTCAGTTTTGGGGTTTTCATTAGTTGTGAAGCACTCTGTGTTCAATTCGATTCAGTTTATTTATTTAGCGCCACAACAGAAGTCATCTCGGGGCACTGAACAGAAACACAAACTTTTCCAGTTTACTGCGCTACAGACGTCACACGGCAACAACTATATATTAGACATTTTTTAAGATTTTTTTTTCTTTAAATCTCTACACCGTCAGCTCATAGCACAGTGAGGTGTGTAAAGAAGGCACCCTGTTGACCCAGAAGGCTGTCATGTCGGGCCAGAGGAGAGTTATTTTGGACACTCCTGGCTTCCTGTCCCCCCTGCTTAGCCTCCCAGTAACCCAGACCCCAAGGATCCAGAATGACCAGGGGCCTCTGTTTGGACCTCACTGGGTGACTGTTTCTTCCTGCAGAGGAAACCTCACTCAAGACTCCGACACACACAGATACACATCCTCGCTCCAGATGCCTTTAGACACGCAGAAATGCCAGACTTCAAGTTTTGTTTTTGAACTCGCAGCATTTCTGTTTTTAAATGTCCCTTTTTCACTTTGGCTCCGCGGGCGATAACGAGTTTGTTCATGTCTGTGCGCGCAGCTGTTTTCATTAGTGCCGTTAGCAAAATATCCAGTGAACCACCTGATGGATTTTATTGAAAATATTCTCTAGACGAACATCTTGAAGTCGGTAACTTTGGAGTCAACCCCGTTCTCAAGTTGACCGCCTTAGCTAAGAAACATTTGTAGCGATTAGAAAAATGGTGGCACGCCGTTCATTTTAAAAAGATTTTAGCTAAAACTCGGTGTGGTCGTTTCTAGGTGTCATTCCCAACATATACTTCCACGACTATCAGCTCACGTGAGATCATGCACCATAATCATCATCATCCTCAGCTTTAAAGCGCTTTAAAACAGCCACAGCTGAAACAAAGTGCTGAACATTACATACAAGATAAAAGAAAACATAAAAAC
>JARVGS010063268.1:0-12527 GCA_031762315.1 Hypsolebias antenori
TAATTGTAACTTCTTTTGTAATGCTTTGATCATTTCTATAGATAGTGAAGACTGGTAAGTGATCACTTAAATCAGTTGTTAAGATACCACCTGTCACGTCCCCCTTTGTTATATTTGTGAAAATGTTGTCAATTATCGTAGCACTATGAGTTGTAATTCTTGTTGGCTTTGATATCAACGGATAAAGATTTAAGCTATACATTGAATTTAGAAATGTGCTGATGTTATTTGAATCAGTTTTATTTCCCAGATCAACGTTAAAATCGGGTTACGAACGGTGCGTAGGAACGGAACCCGTTCGTAACTCGAGGACTACCTGTATATTCAAGGCAATACATGGAAAAACGTGGTCATTTAGAGAAGCATTTTTTGTTTGTTTTAATAGTTAGTCCTTTTAAAGATGAAGTCATAAAAATGTGCCAGAGAAATGAGAAAAACCCAGGACAATACCTTTAAGGTTTAAAAATTGGATTGTCATTTATATTCAATAAATCCTATATGACCAAATACCATTCATCTGTTTCTCTTCTTTTAAAAGTTACAGGAAAACAGTAAAAAGTTCAGATTTAGTTTTAACCTAAGAAAAATATTTTCTACAGTTTTTTTTTTCAGAGAAGCTTAAAGTGGATATTTACAAATGTGTCTAGTTCTTAAATTAATTTAAAATATTTTTAAAAGCATATTAATATGTTCAAAACATTAATTTAGTTAAACTTTTAAATTAAGACAAGTCAAATAACTGCACTCCCTTGTAAAGGAAATGTTCTGCGCATGTTTAATTTAAAGTCAGAAAAGATTATTTACCTACTTTATGTAGCTGAATATTAAAGGTTTACAATCTTGAAAAGTTGTTCAATCGATGGAGACATTTTAAAAAAGTAAAGTTGATTGAGGTCTCTGAACTGCTCCTTTTATGCTTTACTTTTAATTATTTTAAATTTATGAATCTCGCAATTTGACTACAGTTGTGATTCAGCAGTCTTTACAGAAATAAACAGTGATTTGAATGTTTTCATGCCTAATAAAGAGTAGGGCTGTACGATTTTAGAAAATATTCAAATTGTGAAAAAAAAAATTGCCATTATTATTCAACATCTTCTCATGTATTTTTCAATGAACACAAGCAATAAATCAACCTGTTTCAGTTGTTTTCAGCTCCGCTGCAATGCCGTTTCTGCATTTTTTTCTACAGCTCCGGGATAGCAAGTTGGCTAAAATGTGTGCGCGAGGGCATTCTGTACCACTTATCCATTGTGTTTACCAACGCTGTAAACCCAGGCTTGGTCACTATATTAATGGGCACCATGTCTTCCTGCTAGAGTTATTTGCACGAGAGAAGCTAACACAATTAGCATAAAGTTTATCACTGGAAATGTTTGCACAAATCAAACATTTAAACAACATTAATAAAGGCTGATGTGTTAGAGTAACGCAATATATTATTTACAGACACATTCTTAAAGGGTCAGACACAAAAAAAGATGTTAAAAAATACAGGTTTACCACAACAGGAAGCTAAGGTAACTCTACTAGGACAAACAGCAGAACGCAGCAGTGCAAATTAATGTTAGCAGAGCAAAGTTTTTACGTTTGAAAATGTGTCCAGAATTTCCCATTTTCGAGATGCACCTAAAAGTAGAGTTTGCCTGCCACCCCTTAGTCTTGAATCTTAACTGCTGTGACACTGGGTCATAAAGAATCAGTGGAGTCATGTCCTCTTTGGTGCCGGGTCACTGGAGTACATAGCCGGTGCTTCCTGCATCCATAGAGACCGTAACATTTCCCATTGGTGCGGTGGCACACAGTAGGCACACTCAGTCCGAACGTGAGAATGACTGAGCATTGTTCCCGCTGGTCATATTGGGCCTGTTATCAGCACTATCAGTCCTAATACTCCGGCTCGCATTGTGGTGGGCTGCTCCGTTTATTTAGATTCAGCCGCTAACAATGAAAACATTGCCTCTGCTCCGACCGGGGCACAAACACACGGAAAGCAATAATAATAAAGAAGGAGCAAGAAAAAGTGTACGTATAAATAGTAAGGGGAAGTGACTGCGGCCGAGCAGAGAGTAAACAGACAAAAGCATGAATGACGGAGTGAACAATTGATTTGAAGTACCTGGCAGAGCGACAGCAGTCAGTCTCTGCTACACCTTGAAATCTTTCAGGCGTCTGAAGGTCAGCGAGTGTGTGCACATGTGTGTGTGTTTATAGCCACTTCTCAGAGGCAAGCGAGGCTGTGTGACAGGTGAGGGCTGATCTCATTTCGATGGGAGGTGAATTACGCTTGTTGTGGTTGGCTGATGTAACTGTAGCGCAAAGTGGAGGTTTTCACACAGCTGCCAAATGAGCCGCTTTAATCAACCGCTGCTGAACCACATGTGGGAGAGAAATAATCCAAAGGCCAACGCTCACACGTTTTCCACAAAATCAAGAGCTACCATCTTAAAATAAAAAAATAAAAAAAAACGAGTGACGGTCTAAAAGTGTGTGCTTGTGCAAAAGTGCGAATCCCGTTTTACCTGACAGAGCATCCTGAGCCTCGAAGAACGTGCTGAGGCCTCCTTTCACGTAACCCAGACTTCCCTCGTTCTTCTTTGTAGCTTGTTTTTTCAGATTATTGGCTGCAGCCTTCAGGTGCTCAAAACTGTGCAAAAATAAAAAAAATAATAAAAAAAAAAAAAAAAACAGAGTAAAATTCCCATTTGATCCACAAAAAAAAAAAATAATAACGGATCACAATCTGTTTTAATTAAAAGTCCAGACTTCTGTGAAGGAATGCACATTGCTCACCGCCTTTTCGTGCCAGAGGTTTAAACTAAAACAACCTGACGTTTTGATCAAACCTTGTAAATGACATTACGCACACGCTCATGTCATGGTGTCATGTACTTCATTTTTATTGATATTGATTTTATCTGTTTAACTTGTTGTTTTATTGTATTTTAAATTGAGTTTTTTTTAGTTCACTGAGTGGTTAGTTTTGTAGCTCTGTTTTTATGCTTTCTTTTATCTTGTATGTAATGTTCAGCACTTTATTTCAGCTGTGGCTGTTTTAAAGCGCTTTATAAATAAAGCTGATGATGAAGATGATGAAGATGAGAGTACTGTGATGGAGGTAAATTCAGTCTGCTCCTCAGATAAATAGTGTTAAATGATCATTTTTAAATATGAACGTTTCTGTTCAGCGCCCTGAGACGACTTCTGTTGTGACTTGGCTCTATAGAAATAACTGAATTGAATTTATCAGGACTGGCAGCTGCACACGTCTCCCAAGCCTGTTTTATTAGAGGGTTTCTCAGCTGCGGACGTTGGGGCGAATATTTAAAAATCTAACAAGTGGAAATTCAAAGGGAGTTCTTGAGTAAATTACCCATCCCTAATTTATACTAAACCATCAGAACGCTTCCTGTTTGACTCACTTGTCGTCAGGCAGACTCGTGACGTAGAAAGGCTGTGTACCACCTGGACACAGGGTGATGGAGTTGGCCTTCTTCTTGGCCATGAGTGCAGCGCGGTGCGTCTCGTACACGTCCAGATTGAGGGTGGTGGACAGACGGTGAGACACCACAAACGGCAGATCCTTTAGGCGCTCCAGCTCGCTGGACTGCTCGTGGCGGACCTGCAGTCGTATGGTGTAATCTCCCTTCTCAAGCTTTAGGGAATACTGCAGAGGTAAAGCAAGGAGATATCTGTCAGTTAACTGAGACTTTTCACAATAAAAGAGCAGAACATTCATCGGCGTGAGCATACCTGGTGTGGGTAGGCATCTCCTGAACCCAGGAGCCTCTTGTTCTGATCAAAGAGCATCCAGAGCTGACTGTCAAACTCAGACTCGTACAGCAGCTCACACAGCATCGGGCAGCTGGGTGTAACCTCCCCACTCTTAGGCTGAAGATGGAGCAAAAACGATTCGTACATCAAAATAAAAGTATGTAATCATCCACTCTGATGTGCGGAAATGCTTATTACCTGGTGAAAACTGTACGTGAGGACGATTTCATAAAGTTGTCTGTTGTTAGGCAGAACATCCCGCATTCCTAAAGCTTTTATCTTTGAACTTAAGGGCCTACGACGACAGAAACATGAACATTACAGGAGCTGCATTTTTTAATAATAAAAAAAACAAAAAAAAACCCTGTAGATGGGCCTGCAAACTCACCGGAGAGGCTGAACCCACGACTTAAGGGTGATGGTAGGGGACACCTCCTCGTATCGAAGAGGCGAGGACACCTCAAAACTCGTCACTCCCTCTGAGGCGTTCTGGGCCGAGACAACACGAAGTCAAAACCAGACACTCTCTGTTCTCCACGATCTGTGCGTGCGTGAGGTGTTCTTACGACGTGCAGGGGTGAAGGAGAAATGTTGAGTCCGTGAAACAAGATGCTGTAGTCCACGGTGACGCCCCCCAGACTCGCCCACCAGCGTGCGATGCAAAACTCGACCACCTTACCTGCCTGAGAAGGAAGCAAGAGCACACTGAAAACAAAACCTCGGTCCTGTCTTTGGCTCAGCGTCTGACGATGAAGCGAATCAAATGTATGTAATAAGTAAACTATAAGCACCAGAACTGGGAACGCCTCCGTGAGAGAACCTTTTTCTAATAACGAGGAGAACTTGTAGAACTCGTTAGCTCTGTAGGCTCTCTGTTTGACCAGGTGCACCGCATGAAGTACGAACTTTGACGACACGTCTCCTGAATGAGAGGTCAGAGTGATCTCTGCAGGGGGAGAGAAAAAATAAAAGCAGATTTAAAAAATAAAAAGAAATGGAACAAGATGCTAAAGCAGCATTTTGATACACAGCTTCCTATAATCCCTCAAGGTGACTACTCTGCAATAAATTCTATCCTAACAGAGATTATGTAAAATTATAGATGTTTCACAGAAAATTTTATTGGGTGTGCTTGTTAACAGTGGGGTGGTTTCATTTTGCTCAACTTATTTATATAATTGAGGCCAGGAAACGTGACAGTTCTGGATAAAATATAAAAAGAAACGGCTTTTTAAAAACGTAAACCATAAAGGGAGACAGCCGGGTTTATTTCATGAGAAGGCTCAAGTGAAGCATTCGCTACAGGATGTTTAATCGATTCGTCGCTGCGAGCCTCATCTTTGTTGTGGCATGGTTGTGGTTCGCTGCAAGCGTCAAAGTAAAATCCTGACTAGACTCACGAAAAGGCCGAGTCTGCAGACAGTCTGAAGTTTATAGAATACTGGAAAAACTGCTGCCATTTACAAAACACTAAATAAAATATTCAGCTCTGCTGCGGACTCACTAAACGGCTGTTCAGAAGAATGATTTGGTGGATTATAACATTCTGTCATTTATGTATAGAGCTCATCATAATATCCAAATTAATTGTGTAAAAAGATCCAGTAATTATGATCTTAAGGGGAAAGATGTTTTTGTTAAACCGCAATTCAGAACCAGTTTGAAGGGACGATCAACCCTAATTCAGGGTGTTGGACTGTGGAACGATTTGGAGTCAGATGTTAAGGAAGCTAAATTAATCTCCGTATTTAAGCAACTGGTAAAAATCCAATTGCTAAAAAAAATATATATGAATGTATTTCATGAAAAATGTTGGATATTTGAAATATCGCTTGAGTTATTCACTTGTTTTGACAATTTGCTGAATATGTTTGTTTGAATAATTTATTAGACAAATAAGGAGCAGATTTAAATAAGATTTTTTTCTTCATCTGCTGCCTTTCATTTTATTTTTATAATCGTTTTGTAATTATATATATGTT
Source organism: Hypsolebias antenori (assembly GCA_031762315.1). NCBI lineage: Eukaryota > Metazoa > Chordata > Actinopteri > Cyprinodontiformes > Rivulidae > Hypsolebias > Hypsolebias antenori. The sequence goes on from JARVGS010063268.1 coordinate 5,757, forward strand.
AATTGTTATGTATTTTATTTTGTTATGAAATGAATAAAGAAAATAAATAAATAAATAAATAAAAATAAAATAAATTCTGAGTACTCAAAGCATGAACCAAACCTGCAGACTGCGTCGGCAGCTTCGCCATGGCACAAACTGCTGCCGCCGTCTTCTTTAACAGCCGATAACATAGGTATCCGCCGGTGCCAAAAAGCAGAAACCCTGCTATCATGCTTCCAATATTTTGGCATCCTCCTGAGACAATACTGAAAGTCACATGACGTATCCTGCCACGTGTGTCTCAGCGGGGCATGAGGGTTCTCCAGGACCCTGTCGCTTTGTTGAAAATTTTTTATCTATTGCATTGCAAGTCCAGCTGACCAGATCTATGACAGTAGTTTATGTTTTGAAGATATATAAATAGGAGCTCAGATACACAAGACGGAGAGCAAAAAATAAATAAATAAAAAAAAAAAAGGCAAGAGGAGGACGGGCGAGGGAAGAAAGGTGTCCGTCTTGCACGAGAGCAAGTGATGAAAAAAAGCTACTCAGATGTGTTTGAATTTTACATAAATAAACTGTTTTAACTCAAAAATTCCTGCCGGGAGAGGAGTTTTTGTTTTGTTTTGTTTATTAAAACTAACAGATTTAATTTTGGTTTCAGAATAATTTATTTAGTTTATTCATACACAAAAAGAATCGTAATAAATAATACATAATACATACTACATAACTGCAAGATAACAGTGCGCGAATCAGGTCTCCAAAAAGCTATTTATACAGTAGCTTATAGACGGAGCCTGGGTACACATTACAATTTATAACCTATTAAAATAACAGCACAACAAAACATCAGTCCTCATACAAATTCCAAGTAAAAACAGATTGTTACCTCTGATCAGTCAGTTCCAGGTCCTACAAGTGATCTCAAGGACATAAACAGAGCAATTTGGTTTTTAACAGTTTTTTTTGAAGGTGGAGATTAATTTAAACTCTTTCAAACTCTCGTCAAGCTCGTTCCACATCTGTGGGCCCCTCCCAGAAAAGGTTTGACTAGTTACTTTGAGTCTTCTCAATTTCGTGTAGATAAGATGTTTTTTTCTGGTTTCACAAGCATGTTGTGGACCACTGATTGGAACGAGCTCTGTTAATCTATTATTAGTTTTATTTACAATTTGAAACATCAAACAGGCATTCTGAAACACATTTAATTCTGTTAGCCGAAGAAGACCAAAACAATGAAATAGATGGGATGTGGGGGCATTATACTCGGACAATGACACAGTTCTTATCATCTTCTTTTGAAGACATTCAAGTTTCTTAAGATCACAAGGGTAAGTATTGCACCATATAACATTACAGTATATATGGCTCAATGAGAGTTTTATACTTTGTTAAGAGTGTGGATAGACGCAAATAATATCGTAATTTCAAAAACAAGCCAACATATTACTGGCATGACTGTGCAAACCATGAATGTAAAAGAATGTAAAGGAACATGTCACTTGTTTTACATCTGTAAGGTTGTGGTAGCTTTTGATGGCAGCTCAAATAACAGATGTTTTGTCCATACAGTATAAAACATACTGTTGCTGTTGTTACCTGGGTGCCATTTTGACTTGTTTGGCTAAAAAGCAGGTAAAAATGGACAAATCTCCTTATGAGGAGAACAAAAATAGAACAAAAAGAATTTCAGGTATTTAAAAGTGTATGTTTTAGTATCATTGCGTAAAACACTTAGAACCCTATGGAGCCAACTATTCAGCATTGCCTTCCTTTTTTTTTTTTTTTTTTTTGTCACGAGTGGATTCTAGACAGCATACAGATTTTTCTGCCTGAGTGCTGATGGATAAATTCAGTAACCCCACTAGTTGACCCCACTTGAGCTGTCTTTACGAGCACATATGATTAGTCTCTTATTCAATCACTTGACTGAAAATTAGCATATTTGAATTATTAATAATCATTGTGAGCAATAGTGCTCACCTTTCTCACAGTTTTCAAGTTTTTTATTTTTTTTAATAAATCCATCAGTTGATGGAAGAAATAATCAACAAATCAGTCAGTAATATAAACAATAATTATCTGCAATTGTATAGTTCAAAATAAGCTCCGGTAAAATAAAGATTATTACTATGTAATTGATACAATGTAAGCCAATAAAACAATAACTTTTCACTTTTACTGGTAACAGTATTATTACAGGTGCTTTTACCCATTTATTTTACATTTATGCCGTTTTCATAATCTTTTTTATGTTGTGTTAATTGTGATATCACAGCAAATCATTTCCAATATTATTAAATAGTATATTTGTCTGAAACGGAACTGAAATATATGTTTTTCACTGAACCCATATGGAACAACAAAATGCTCAAAATTAAACAAATAAAACATTATGAAATAAGTATCTAAGCTCATTATTATGAAAACATTTTATTTAAACATTTTATTTTTATCATTTTATTTCATAATTGTTTTTTTTTCATGATGGCTTATTTATTTACAAATTGTGTTTTTCATGATTTATGCCATTATGAAATGAATAAGCTACCATAAAAAACACAATTATGAAATAAAATAAAAAATGAAAACTTTTCTTACTTCATAATGTTTTATTTATTTATTTAATTGTGAGTATTTTGGTGTTCCATAGTTTCAGTGATACTTCTGTATATGTACAGAAGTACCAGTAAAAGAGGGAATAAAGCCCCAGGTTGGCTGCAAATTAGATTTATGAATGGCAAAAACACACTATTAAACATTATGAAACAAATTGGCATGCTTTGTAAAGGTTTTCCCTAAAAGTTTTATGTCACTGAGCTGTGACTGTTGAAGAGTTGGCAACACAAACTTGACTCGGTTTTGCGATAAACTAAATTTCTGTTGCAGTCTCACTGAATTCTGTTTGTAACCAAGAAACCAGTAAGTTTCACCAGTTTTTAACAATCAAGAGCTATTCTGAGCACATGTTTTGCCAAATTGTACTCTTGGCTGTACATGATAATTTGATTTTCCACCTCTGCCTACTTTGTACCCACTTAGCCCAGTTTGTACACACCTCGGCATTCGCTCCTATATTTATGTAATTCAGTTTCTTAGAATGCACTTTTTAAATGAAGATTGGCAGATTTAGACAGATTTTGTTTTACATTTATTATTTATTATCTGCATGCATCTCATCTGCAAATTTCTTTTTGTCGTTTCACGGGGGTCCATTATCCTGTCACTTCAACTAATTTGCAGCTCAGAGTCACATCAATACTCGGCTGTGTTACAGAGGCGGCAGTGGCAGGGTCCTTCACTTGTGCTGTCTCTCATATTGATTCTCCGTTTTCAACATGCGAGGTTAGCGTTAGCATCAATTACCCTTTGTCTCTCACAAAGACTTGATGATTTCTCTGTGCTCTTCTGGAAGATGCCACAAGTTAAATAAGAAAAAAAGCTACTAAATTAACTTAAAAAAAAAGCATGAAAGAATTTCAAAGTGCACAATTACATTTTGTATATGCTAATTAGTAGCAACAGCTTTAAAATTGCATTAGATAATAGAAAAGGCCGACATCATGAATACTCATCAAGACGTATTGAAATAAGATTGTTTATCGCACAATTACATTCACCACTTATTGTTTGTTTTTGTTTCTATCTTAAAATTGGACTAATTGCTTAATGTTATCTAAAAATGCTAAGTCTGGTCCTCTGGACATTCAAAAAACAAAACAAAGCAAAACAAAAAAAGTAGAAACATTTCGTTTTTTGTCCGAAATACTTCCTCAGTCTGAGGTGCTGCTTAATGTTATGATTTTAAAAAACACACATAAAATATATGCTTTTTTGGTTCAGTTAATTATCTATTATAATATGAAGTGTTTTTTTATGTGAATAACTGAAAGTATTAAAGTTTAGTACAAATATTGTCTATTTTAATTTTGTTCGTTTTTTGTGATTTTAGAATTTGACATGGGATTGGTGTCAACAAGCTTTAGCGCCAGTCCACATTTATTTCGATTATTTTGTTTTGTATTGTCAAGGTAATTGTTGTGTAATGGTTACCTGTGAAGCAGAATGTTATTTTTGTAACAGCCCTTTGTGGGATGGACCTGAAGCAGTTTCCATGTTCATGAAAGTGAAGGATTGTGTCAGCCTGTCCTAAAGAATGTGCTATTAATGTGTTTTAAACAATGTTCAGACAGCAATGAAAGAAGGCCTCAGAAAGACAAAGAACATTACATACAAAGAAAGGCTTTGGTTGTATAGATGGACTCTATTACATTCAGTTTTTTGCACACTCCATGTTCCATCCTGCAGCACTCAGCTTAAGACCTTTATAGCTCAGCATATGATTGAACATAATGGTCCATTATTTATTTGCTGGTTGTGATTGGGCCCTTTGCCAGCCTCTTCAGGTTTCCTGCCATGGACATATGGTCTCACCGATAGCTCCGCTGGAACTAAGGACTGTGTCACAGTTGGAGCAAAAGAAAAAGAGGAGCAGACTTAATGGATGAGACAACACACATTAGTTATTTTGCCTCACCTTGAAAACGTTGGCGAGGGGAAAAAGTGCCTCATCAGGGTTTTTAATCACTCCTGGTGTTTAATATTGATGGTGAGCTGTGAAGATGTAAAAAGGCATTGGACCAGAGATGTAAGTTTCTGATACTTTTGCTACCATTTGGGTTTTTATTTTTCTATTTATATCATACAACTTTATTTATAAAGCACTTAAAACAGCAACAAGGCCAACCAAAGTGCTGTACAGCAGGAACAAACCACAGAAAAAAAAAATACATAGATTAAAAAAAAAAAGTTAGTAACAAAATGGCTAAGATTGTTGAATACAACAAAATCACACAGTGTCAAAAGCCAGAGAATAAAAGTGGGTTTTTAAGTGAGACTTTAAAAACTGTGAGGGAGGGGGGCTGCCTGACATGCAGTGGAAACTTATTCCACAGTCTTGGACCTTCAACAGAGAAGGCCCCGTCACCTCTGAACTTAAGACGGGTTCCTGGAACCAATAGAAGTATCTGATCTGCTATTTGTGTATTTACTTGTGGTCTTCTTTGAGTCTACTCCAAGTACTAAACCCTAACTACTATTACTGAATAAGTTTATTTTAAATATGTTTGTAAAGTTACAGCAAAATCTGATAAAATTAGAAAATACCACAACATTTGTGATCAGTTGACGTTTTTAGAACAGGAAGAGATGGGGGGGGGGGGGGGGGGACTTTGTTAACCTGTATATGCAAATAAAAATAAATGCTTATGGCTAGCCCTCCAAAACAAATTGTGTAAGGTGTACTTTAAATCAAAAGTGTAATTTTAAAATTTAATAAATAAAAAATGAATAAATAAAAAGAAGCCAAAAATTATTGTGTGTTTTGTTTTGAAACATTTCAATGACTTATGGTTGGTATCATTGCCATTTATCTTAAACAAGCATAAACATGACTAACATTTAGTGTTTTAGTTTTCATTTAGAAATGTTTTATCATTACACAAACTTCTGTAATTGCCTGTTAAATTCATCATGCATAATGTTTGATATTATATTGATGAATATTATAGATTATCCAGAAACATTTAACTATGTTGAAATTTGCATTATATTATTATTAGTTTTCATTACAAACATTGCAATGTTTAATTTATGTATTATATTAGTCGTACTAATTAATGTATTAACAAATATTGTAATGAATGTTCTTCCCCAACAAACAAACAAAAAAAAAAAGTATGTCCTGAGTTTCATAACCAGGTAGCCTAATAACTTTTTTTTTTGTTTGTTTTGTTTATAATCATTCAACCTTTATTTATACAGGTTAGTCACACTGAGTTGTGAGGACTCTTTTACAATAGACATGTTGGTATTTCTTAGATCCAAACAAAAGGAGAATGCGGAAAAAAGATAAACATCCATGGTCTCAGAGTCCAACAAATTCACCTTATCATCAAGGCAAAAGTTGCTCTAACCACTGCAAACCCAGCCAAAGCATGCCAGATTAGTGCATAAAGACAGTTTTATAGATAATGACAACACAATATGATGTGTCAATGTTTTGATGGGCCTTGGCTCGTTGCAGTGAGATATTTTAACCACCACTCTTTGTGACTTTAATTTAAAAACCCTGAGGCCAATTGGTAGAGGGGAAGGGATTCAGTCTAACCCTAACCTGTAATGGTCAGCAGCCCCCGCTGACCCCTCATCTGCTCTCGCCTCTCCTCCTCATGCCATGTTTCTATCCATGCTGCCATAATCCTGCCTTCATGCTCTGTGTTCTCCTGCCCATCATGTCACCTGCCATAGTTTCTGCCCCTCGTGCCATTGTTTCTGTTTCCCTGCTGTGTTTCGCTCATCACCCATCTCTCTTTGCTCATATCTGCTCTTGTCAGTCAACCGTTCACCATGCCCCCTCAGCCTTAGCACAGCAATCAGCCTCCATTCCTTGCACCTGTTCACCTGCCTTTATAAGCTCAACGTCCACACCATCCACTGCCAAATTCTTATACCTCTCATGGTCCCTGATATCAAGCCATTCTTGTTTCTGTTCACGTTTGACTTTCATGCCTTGTCCTCTGGATTTGCAACATCACGCCTTGCCTTCTGGATTCCCTATTTTTGCCTACTCCTAGTCCAGTTTTGGCCTCTATATTCTGACAATGGTACCGACCCTGTTTCTGATTATCATGACTATGCCTCACGGATCACGACTTGGCTCTGGTTTCGGCTCTCTGGCTTCCTGTTCATGACCCTGCTTCAACAACCGGACCTCGTTTTTGGAGT
>JARVGS010063289.1:0-12518 GCA_031762315.1 Hypsolebias antenori
AAGGGATGAGGGGTTGTAAGGATGAAGGACGAAAGGGATGTAGGGAGGAAAGAAGGAGGGGATATAGGAAAGAAGGAAGGAGGGGACGTAGGGATGAAGAAAGGAGGGGATGTGGGGATGAAGGAAAGAGGGGATGTAGGGATGACGGGATGAAGGGGGAAGTAGGGGTGAAGGGATGAGGGGATTAAGGGATGAGGGGATGGAGGGATGAATGGGGCGAATAGAGGTCGTCTGAGGAGAGTGCTGAAGGGCTTGGGATGTGAAGACGCTTGCATGGGTTTGGTCTTCAGGAAACGAGTCTCTTGTTTTTCTTCCCGAGCCCACAATGAACCCCAAAAGTAACTGAATTAAATAGAACTGAGACGCGTGTGAGCTTGAAATCAGTCACTGAGGTTGTTGCGAATGTATGACAGGCATGCGTGGGATGACCAGCGACTTAAAACTTGAATAATCTGATCTGACATACCCCGACTTGATGCGGAAGAGGCCGCTCCTATACAGAAGGAATGAGCAGAATAATGATAAGGAGAGATGCCTGACTTGAACAGGACTTGACGGAGATGACCGGTGAACCAGAAATGGGTGACTTGGCTTCCTATTCTGTGACAAAGAGAGGGTCGTGCTGTAAAGCATTTGCAGAAAACCTGGACTGAACGTAATTAAAGATAGGCTCGTATGGGCCAAGGAAAGAGTTGAGACGAAAGATGTAAATCGGACAGGATATGGTGAACTGGTCAGTTTTGCTCCTTCTTAAAGTAAAAATCAGGGTGTCGTGACTGAGGAAGGAGATGTCGTAAAGGCACGGATGGATGGAGGGATCGTGCTTGGACGACGATGGGGCAAATTCGGAACAACAAAGAAAGCCAATAAAGGCTAACAAAAACATAGACGCTAAAGTCCGGTCTATGGAAGTGGATGAATAGCCTGAGCGCAAAGTAAGGATGCATCTGCTAAGCAGATCTACTGTGAGAGGCAGTCGCTGAGTAATGCTGGGGGTTCTTGCTTTTTGCAACCTTTAATGTTCATGGGAATATGGCTGTGATAAATAGATAGGGTAGCTTGAACAAGTTGCTATCTTGAAGAAAAAAATATGCCGGACAGGTAAGTCTGGATGGTAGAAATACGGATTTTGAGGGTGGAGTGAGAGTAGGTAATGAAGAGACAGAGTGTTATGACATCGAGAGATGGAAATTGAAGATGATAAGCTGTACGGAAAGCTTTAAAGCGGTTCCACCCTGACAAATAAGCTGACAGGGTGTAGGGAGCTAAGCTATTGAGAATGGATTCTTGGGAAGAGTTGAGGAGGTAAAGAAGCTGGGGAGTCAGTTGAATATTGTTATAGAATATGGAACCGGATTAGGGTGAAGTTCTGAGTCTGGAGCCAAGAGTCTGAATTTCTGCAAAGAAAAACGAGACAGAGCATTGGCGATGTTGTTCGGTGATCCTAGAATGTGAGCTGCTAGGAGCAAGAACTGGTGTCGGGCTGAGATTAAAGTTAATCTTTGAATAAACTGCATGATAACTAGGGAGTGAGATCGGCCTTTGTTAATTATGTCTACGATTGCGATGTTTTCTGTGTGGATGAGGATAGACTTTTTTGACCATTCATGCCCCCAAAGGATTGCTGCAACCACTATGGGGTAGAGTGCGTAAAGAGTGGATGAGAGTGTAGTCGATTCAGTCTGGGGAAGCAAAAGTTCTTTGGGCCATCTTGAGACAAACCACTTGCCTCCGTAATAGCTGCCAAAACCAATAGAGGGAGCTGTGTCTGTATAAAGCTGAATATCGTCTGGATGAGTGAAAAAATTGTCATAAAAGAAAGAGATGCCATTCCAGGACGAAAGAAAATGATGCCAAAGGCGCATTTCCATCTTACAGTGATGATCGAGAAAGAGAGAACTATGAAGGAAAGTGACGTTGGCTGCTTTTGTCAAGAGGTTAGATATAAACGATTTGCCCTGAGGAATGATTCGGATGGTGTAGTTGAGATGTCTGAGAAGAGTGAGCAACTGTTGCTTAGAGCATCTGTTTGTCAGTAGAAAGTTCGACAAGAGTAAGGTGATTCAATTGATTTTTTCGAGCAGCAAAGATGCTTGAAAGGATGAGGAGTCAAGAGTGATGCCCAAGAATTCTAAGGAGGTGGATGGGCCAATTGTTTCCTCTTCTGAGAGGGGAATGCCAAGCTCTGACAAGGTTTTAATCAGAACGCTTAGCCCGTAGCGTGGAGGAGAAGATGGAATGCTAACAATCAGGAAGTTGTCGAGAAGGTGGGTAATGTAAGGGAGTTTGCAATTGTTAATAAGAATCCAACATAGAGCTTCAGATAGAGAGTCGAATATCTTGGGACTACTACAACAGCCGAAAGTGAAACTTTAAACACGCTGGTGATGTCTGCTTTGGAAAGCCAGGCCCCTTGCCCTGCCAAACTGATGAGTTTTATGGCATGATCGATGGTTGTGTATTGCATGGAGAAGTCTGGAAATGGAATAACGCTATTGATACTGGGGACGGCTGAACCGTGAGGGGCCGAGAGAGCTATAATTAGTCTTTTCTTACCGGAGTACTTCCGTGTAGCAATACCGATGAGACTAACGCGGTAGGCGGGGAAGGGTGGTTTATCAAATGGTCCTATCATGAACCCTTCTTTAACTTCTTTAGCTAGAAGAAGATCAATTGTGTTGGGATCTGAACGGGCGGACTTAAGATTGAGACAGTGGTAGGTAGAATTTGGAATGACATCTATGCCCAGGTGGAAACCATTAGAAAAGCCATTAATGAGGAAGTTAACAAATGCTTTGTCTGGATAATTTTTTAGGTCAGAGATCAGTGCATTCACCTTACTTGGAGTGGAAAGATAACTTCTTAGTCAGTCTACTGTGGGGGTAGGATTGTGAGAACAGGAGTTTCTGGCGTGAGCTCCGCCGCAGAAGGAATAGGTGTGGAGCATTCTGCATTTGGACATGGAGCAGCCGAGATCGTTGAAGTTATTACAAATCATCCTGCCTCCTTGATACAAAACAGGACGGCCTCATTTGTCTACACCCTTGGGAGCAGGGATATTAACTGATGCGTGGATATCTCTGGATCTAGGTATTCTGGGGGGGGGGGGGGGCTGCAGTGGACCACCGATCGGACCCTGAAGGAATGCGAGCGGATTGATGAGTGCATAGACTGATAACACATGTACAGGCGATAGCTGGATGGGAAAGAGTGCTGCAGCGATTACAGGACAGGGAAGCGCGGGTGGCAAAAACTCCACAGTATAGTTTGGAGTCAAGGGACCCCCAGTATGTGCCCTGATTAAATTGATGTAAATGGGCTGCTGCTTGATTATCAAAAAGAACATGGTAATGATAGAAGCTTGTGCACCCGAAGCGGAAAGCCATGTCTAAAATGATAGAGAGATAATCGTCTAATTCAGACCTGCAATCTGGAAAAACTGAGCAAATTGTATCTCTGAATAATGAAAACGCTAAGGCAAATTCGATGGGTGTGAGCTCTTTAGAGCGAAAACTTAAAGGATGGTTTAATTGCATTAATTCCTGAGTAGTATGTATCTCCCTAGGTTGACTAAAGCTATATAGAGATGGCTGGAGAAGAAGAGCTAGATCTACGTAGATACCGTTTAAAATTTGCTGGTGCAGAGATGGTAGAACAGGAGAAGGATGTAGAATTGAGGAGGAAGACTGAGCGGGAGGAATAGCGGTGGCAAGATTGTAAAGATTATTGACATGATGAAAAGCGTTCGGGAATAGTGGAGGGAAAAGTATGGGGTTCGGGAATTGGGGGGGGGGGTACGGAAGTTATAGGAGGAGCACCAGGAAAATAACTTGGCACGGATGTCTGAGCTGAGTCCGTGAGCAGTTGAAAAAAAGCTGAAACCGTATTGGAATGAATGGAAGAAGGGAGTGTCGATGGAGGGATGGTGGTAGGGAGGAGGTATATGCACGGGGATTTTGTGAGACCTGCGAAGGCTGGGACTGAATGACTTTGGATAGGAACTGGGAAAGTTCTGATAAAGAGGGTGCAGGTATGGGCAGTAATGAGGCCTGGCTCCCACTAGGGGGAGCAGCCGCTGTGATGGGAGGTCCTGCAGTCGATGACGGAATGACATCACGGGAGACGTTGGAGGGGAAGACGGAAGCTGGAACAAAAGTCAATGGCATGGGTTGTTCAGATGACGGTGAAGTTGCTGTCTGTTGAGGTACAGAGGAGGAAAGGAGTTGAAAGAGTCTTAATTTGTTGTCCGAACGGTTGAATGAGACTCCTTTTTCTCTTAGGGAGCGATGAAGGCTGGCGACGGTCCATGGCTTGAGAAGTTGGCGTGTCGGAATAACGCCGGAACAGGAACGCTGCGAAGCGGATGTGCTGTGATACGGCTGAGAGGCTAAGGAATGACGCTGAGGGCCAGGGAAATGGGCTTGTTGACTGACGCTTCAAACTAGTTGACGGCCACAAGAATGGGAATTAGATGGAGATGTTAGATGGACTTCGGCTGGGCGAAGAACTGGAGGTGAAGAAGTTTGGGACTGAGTCTGAAGATTGAACGACACAGGGCGGAGTCGTTTGGAGCCTGAAGCTTGTCTGATGACGGAAGGAGGGGAATTGTCGACGGTGGATGGAACATCAAAGAGATCCTTCGTATCAGAGGGGTTGAGTTCAATCGTCAAGGCGTCGTCCCTGGGGACTAGGGAAGGAGAGCGGTTTCTAGAAGTTACGGCCTCGTAGATGTCGTAACGGTTGACGAAAACGTAACAAACTAAGAAGGAAGGTGAGCGAGGTATAAGTAGGTTGCCTGGATTGATTGGAGGCGTAGTTTGGGCGTGGCCCTGCTCCCGAACCTAAGTCAACATGGTAACTCCATAAGAAGAGGAAGCTGCTGTTTCTGCTTCTTATGTTCAACAAAACAAGATTTTTTTAGACAATTCACATCTACTTTCTTGTATGGATTATCTACATGGGATTTAAAAGAAGCAAAGACAGTTGAAAGTATTTTGAAGTACTTTTTAAATTCAGTAAAATGCTGAGAAGGATAATGAGAAGGAGGAGTTGATGCAAAGCTGATATTTATGGTCTCTTCATAAATGTTGCAGAGCAAAGATCAGTGACTCAATCTGATGCATGAGATGCTGACAGGACCACAACAGATGACTTCCACAATGATCACATGCATTGGGTTTGTGTTTTTACTCATTCTGATTTGTACCTCATCTGGTAAGAATGCAAGATTTTTAGACAAATAACTGATGTGAAGATAATTTGGCTGCACTTATAAGCTGTTTTTATTTCTGCAGGTACTGAGGGTCAAACTGTGACTGAGTCTGAATCAGACGTTAAAAGTCCTGCAGAATCCCACACACTGACCTGCACATATTCAGGCTTCAGCAGTGATCCTTCCATAGCTTGGATCAGACAGCTGCTGGAAAAGGACTGGAGTGGACCGCCATTATTTATGTTACAAGAATCTACTACTCTCAGTCAGTCCAAGGCCGGTTCACCATCTCCCGGGAGAACAGCAGAAAACAAGTCCATCTGCAGATGAGCAGTCTGAAGACTGAGGATTCTGCTGTTTATTATTGTGCTCGAGAGCCACAGTGACTGAAATCAGTTCAGCAGCTGTACAACATCCCACAACACCAATCTGTGATGGTTAAACCCAAATATAAAATGTTTTATTTAACTGTTGGTTTTAAATTGTAATGATAGAGTAAATGTCTATGTGTGGGTATAAGCTTATTAAGACTGATTTTAAATAACTATATGTATTTTGATCAAACAATAAAACAACATCAATTAATTTGTCTACATCTAGTATTAGTTAACTCCAAATAAATGACTTATATATGTAAAGACATTTACTACTTTCTGAGGGTTTTAAGAAAGTCCATCTAGTGCTTTATGGAAAATTTTGTTAGCAAAAAGAACAAGTTGACTCTGCTAATCTAAAGTTCTGCTGTGCCATCTGTTATAGTCAATGTGGGGTGTGTACCACACCCCACATTGACTGACTTCAGTATACATTCAGGAAATGCATTGTTTCATCAGTCTGCACTGTTGGGTTTGTGCACTGCTTGATAATAGTTTGATGGGATTTAATTAAAATTTTGTCTTGATGAGACATGTTGATTAGGAGGAGAGATACAATCTGCAGGCTCAGCACTTGCAACATGAGTGTTAAAATGAAAAGAGCTCATAATTAGACCAATAATCCTAATAATGTGACACCCACAGCATGTAGCGGTCACATTATATAAAGCATGGCATGTCGTTTGAACAGATCTTTATTGAGACATCCATCACTAACAGCAACACTGCTCTGTAAACCAGAAAACTACATATGTTGTTCTGTTTTTAGAGCTTTATCAGCAAGAGTGTGTGAATAATGAAAACAACTTGAAAGACCCTTCCTTTATAAGATAAGATTATATAAGATAAGATTATATAAGATTATATAAGATTGCATAAGATAAGATAAGATAAGATAAGATAAGATAAGATAAGATAAGATAAGATAGAACTTTATTGACCCCGCAGGACATTGTTGTGGCAAAGTTTCAGTACAAAGGAATATAATCACACAAGATATTGTAAAGGATGTCGAGGACAGGTTAGCTATGACATCCCCAATTAATTATTCAAGACTAGTTCAAGTCCAAAGAATAATAATTGTTTATTTATCACGGATTCTTCTTTTGAAGATGAAGGTACTGTTGGTGGACGTAAATTGAGACAAGGGCGCTGCGACACAACTGTAGTTCTTGATGAAACGTCTGGAAAACGGGTTTGTTCAAACTGAATAACTGTAGGCAAATTGAATCTACGCATGGAAGTGAATGAAGAAGTGCCCACCAGCAATTCCTGTCTTATTGGTGGGCATTTCCGTTTCCCTGCAGGGGGCATGAAGCAACAAAATGTCCCTCCTTTCCACAATAAAAACATAGGTTACTATCTTTTCGTCTTTTTCTTTCAGATTCTGTCAAACGGGTTCTCCCAACCTGCATGGGTTCAGGTTCAGGTAATGTTAGTGGAGAACCAGGAGGTGTTGCCAGCGTACTTCGGGGTTTGTAGTTATCTGGTCTGATACTAAAACCGGAAGTGGAGGTTCTCTGGTAGTTGTAGTCCCGCTCCCAACGGCGTTCTGGGAAACGTTCATCAATTGAGATTGCTAAGTCTATTAGCGCGTCGAGGCTAGAAGTTTTGTCTCTTGCTACAATCTGGTCTTTAATATGCTCAGAGAGAATGTGAAAATGTACCTTGAAGTGCCCGTTCGTTCCACTCCGTGTAAGCTGCAAGAATGCGTAACTCCAGGGCGTGTTCGGAAACAGATCGTCTGCCCTGATGTAATCCCAACAAACGTTTTTTTCCGCATTGGGTTGTTGTAATGGCCGGTCAAAAATTCTGCAAAACTCATTTAGGAGAAGGTCGAACAGAAGTGAATCCAAATTACGATGGTGTAGAAAAGAAGTTGCCCACTGAAGAGCCTTACCTTTTAATTGACTGGTGAAGTACGTGATCTTGGATATATCCGTGGAGTATAGTTGAGGAGCCCCTTTGAAGGCAAGTTTGCACTGCAGGAGGAAACCTTCACATAGAGCTGGGTCTCCTGAGAAAAGTATAGATGGTTTCACCAATAACTGTTGTGGAGAAGGAGAGTCACTGATAGCACTGGTGTTGGGAGGACTTGCAACTAAGGGAGATGGAGAAGGAGAAGAAGCAAGTCTTTGATTAATAGAAAAAAACATGCCTCCAAGTTCTTGGAGATTAGTTTGAGTTTTGAGCTGTTGACCCAATACTTGCTTTAGCATCTCCTCTAATTGATCAATGCGTGCAGTCTGCAGAGAGGAAGCTTGTTTGTTCCCGGTCTTGTTCTGGGTTTGGTCTGGCTGAAGCATTTCTGTTATGATCCTTGGTAACCCAGTAGACAACAAGACCCAGAACGGCACAAGACACAGTGATACTAAGTGACAGTGAATTTATTTACAGTGATATTCAAGCTAAAATTGTGCAGGTGTCCTCTGGAAATCCTAGGGGAGGAAGCAGACTGTCAGAGGGGGGTTCGACCAGAAGATTTTTCAAGCAAACTGATGTTGTTAATTTGTTCTTTCCTTACAGATGGAGGAAGAGGATAAATGTCGTGAAGAAGTCCTAAGGTCCCTGTAGTAATCCGGAGAGCGAACAAGGCAGGCAAGTGGCTGGAGGGCAAGGCACGATGAGCAGGAGCAGGTCCAGGAGAGAAACCACGACAGGAACCAAGATAGATGTGACAGCTGAAGGCACAACAAAAACAAGGTGTCTCTCGATAACTCATAGAACTGGCTGAAAGCATAAATACCATGGGTATGAATCAATGCTTCAGCGAAGAGTAAAGCTTGACTGCAGCCTTAAGTATAGGTGAAGCTCGTCAGGTTGATGACCCTCAGCTGTGGATGATTGGTGGCCATCTTGAAGCTGCAGCAAGTGCCACTCTTACAGTACCCCCCCCTTCAAGGATCGCCCCCTGGTGACCTGAATCGCTTCTCTGGGTGGTCCCTGAAGAAGGCAGTGATCAGACTGGGATCCGATATGAAGGAGTGGGGAATCCACAACCGCTCCTCAGGACCGTACCCCTCCCAGTCCACGAAGTACTGGAAACCTCTCCCACGATGTCGCGCATCCAGAATGTGCCGGACGGTAAAAGCAGGATGATTGTCAATGAGTCAGGCGGGAGGTGGGAGGTCAGCAGGCGGGCACAGTGGACTCTCCAAAAAATGCTTAATTTGGGACTAATGAAACGTTGGGTGAATCTTCATAGATTTGGGAAGCCGAAGACGTACCGCAGAGGGGTTGAGAATCCTGAGTATCGGGAACGGGCCAATGAATGGAAGTGCCAGCTTCCTGGGGGTGCCTCTCAAGGTGATGTCTTTGGTGAAAAGCTAAACTCTCTGGCCCACCTGATAGGAAGGTGCTAAAGATCGGCGACGGTCCGCAAACCTCTTATTTTGGTCGGCCATGCTTAGTAGCGCTGCCCTTGCTTGGCGCCAGACACGCTGGCAGCAACGGAAATGGTGCTGTACTGATGGTACCAATGTGTCCGTCTCCTGACTGGGAAACAAAGGAGGCAAATACCCATGGGAAGCTTCAAAAGGTGTCATACCTGTTGCTGCAGATGTATGGGCGTTGTGAGCATACTCAATCCAGACCAGATACTGACTCCAGGCAGACGGGTTGTTCTCAACGAGGCAACGTAGGGTGGTCTCGAGCTCCTGGTTACACCATTCTGCCTGGCCGTTGGACTGTGGATGGTAGCTGGAGGTGAGACTGGTAGACACCCCCAGGGTATGACAAAAACTGCACCAAATTTGAGAGATGAACTGGGGACCTCTATGCGACACCACGTCAGAAAGGATGCCGTGGATGCGAAAAACGTGTCGCACAAGAAGTTGAGCCGTCTCCATAGCAGAAGGAAATTTAGGTAGAGGCACGAAATGGGCTGCCTTTGAAAACCTATCGATGACAGTGAGGATGGTGGTGTTACCCTCAGATGGAGGCAGACCAGTGACGAAATCAACGGCGATGTGCAACCAAGGACGGCTGGGCGTGGGAAGGGGCTGAAAAAGACCTGCAGGAGGTTGAGTCCCAGTCTTGTTCCTAGCACACGTGGGACAGGCTGCAACAAATTCCTTATCACGTGAAAGGGTGGGCCACCAGAAATGGGTCTTGGTCAAAGACAACATACGTGAAGTACCTGGATGACACGAGAGTTTGTTCGTATGTACCCAGTCGAGTACCTTGGATCTCATGGAGGTGGGAACAAAGAGAGCACCAGGAGATCCGGTGCCCGGGTCGGGTTCCGAATGGTGGGCTGCACGAACCTCTTTGGCAATGGGCCAGGTGAGGGCTCCAACGATGCAGGCCGAAGAAAGGATGCTCTCTGCAATGCCAGGAGCATCTGGGGAAGAAAACTGGTGGAACAGAGCATCGGGCTTAATATTCTCCGAACCAGGTCTGAAAGTCAATGAATAATTGAACCGGTTGGAAAAAAGTGACCAGCGTGCCTGCCTGGGATTTAAATGTTTAGCATCCCTGAGATAAGTAAGATTTCTGTGGTCAGTCCAAATGAGAAATGGTATCTCCGAGCCCTCAAGCCAATGACGCCACTCCTCCAGTGCTAACTTCACTGCTAGTACTATAGGTCCCTGTTGTCCATGTCATAATTCCATTCTGCTGGAGTCAAACGGCAAGAGAAAAAAAGCACATGGGTGCACTCTATTATCAGCAGGAGATCTTTGGGATAATACTGCTCCAACCCCAGTATCAGAAGTGTCCACTTCAAGGATAAACTGATGGGAGGTGTCCGGATGGCAGAGGATGGGCGTGGAAGAAAAAAGCTGTTTAAGCTTACCAAAAGCAGAGTCGGCCACTGGTGTCCATTTAAAGGCACTGTTGGTGGATGTGAGTTGAGACAAGGGTGCTGCGACGCGACTGTAGTTCTTGACGAAACGTCTGTAGAAGTTTGCAAAACCCAAAATCAGTTGCAATTGTCTCCTGGTCTCGGGAATCGGCCACTCCACCAGTGCCTTAGTTTTCTTGGGATCTGCCTTGTAGTAACCTTGCCAAAGATAAAACCCAAAAAACGAAACAGAGGTAGTGTGAAAATCACATTTTTCACCTTTTAACAAAAAGTTGATTTTCATACAGTCGTTGGAGTACAGTTCGGACATGAGAGGCATGTTCCGTCTCATTCTTGGAATAAATGAGAATATCATCCAAGCAAACAAACACAAAGTCTCTAACAAAGTCTTTTAAAACATCATTAATCAGTGCTTGAAAGACAGCGGGGGCGTTTGTGAGGCCAAAAGGCATGACCAGATATTCAAAATGTCCTAAGGGTGTCTTAAAGGCTGTTTTCCATTCATCACCCTCCTTGATTCGGATGAGATGATAGGCATTACGTAGATCTAGTATGGTAAAGATGGTGGCTGGTTGTAATTGTTCATGGATCGAATTGGTAGTGGATACTTGTTCTTTATAGTGATGTCATTTAACCCCTGATAATCTATGCAAGGTCATAGGATCTTATCTTTTTTTACGACAAAAAAGAAACCTGCACCCACCGAAGTTGGACGGATAATTCCTGAGTCCAAAGATTCTTCGATGTAGGATTTCATGGATTTGTGTTCATGACCAGAGAGGTGGTATAGGCAGCTAGATGGTAGAGGAGCCCCCGGGAGAAGGTGGATGGAACAGTCGTAAGGACGATGGGGAGGAAGAGAGAGAGCTTTCTGTTTACTGAATACTGGAGCCAAATCATGATACTCGGGGGAATGGTGGATTGATCAGTGTCCTCAGTCTCTTGTACACTAATTAATGGATTGGAGATGCCAGAGCGAAGGCAATGTTTCAAACACCTGTCACTTCATCTCTCAACTCTACCGAGTTCCCAACTGATATGGGGATTATGGCCCTTTAACCAAGGAAAACCAAGAATTAATTGGGTGTTAGATGAATTGAAAACAACAAAAAAAAAATAAAACACATTTGTGGTGATTACCAGGAGATTAAATGAATATCTCTAGTCTTAAAACGAATCTGTGCCAAAGTCTCCCCAGTAACTCTGGCAATAGAAACAGGGTCAATATCAAGAACGGGGAGAGATAGCCTCCGGACCAAATTGTGGCTGATCAAATATTGTTCAGCACCAAAATCAAAGCAGACAGGAAAACAATTTTGTTCAAACTGAGGTAAATTGAATCTACGCATGGACGTTAATGAAGAAGTGCCCACCAACAATTCCTGTCTTATTGGCGGGCATTTCCGTTTCCCTGGAGGGGACATGAAGCAACAAAATGTCCCTCCTTTCCGCAATAAAAACATAGGTTACCATCTTTTCGTCTTTGTCTTTCAGTTTCTGTCAAACGGGTTCTCCCAACCTGCATGGGTTCAGGTAATGTTAGCGGAGAACCAGGAGGTGGTGCCAGCAAACTTTGGGGTTTGTAGTTATCTGGTCTGATACTGAAACCGGAAGTGGAGGTTCTCTGGTAGTTGTAGTCCCGCTCCCGACGGCGTTCCAGGAAACGTTCGTCAATTGAGATCGCTAAGTCTATTAGCGCGTCGAGGCTAGAAGGTTCGTCTCTTGCCGCAATCTGGGCTTTAATATACTCAGAGAGAGAATTTAATAATGTACCTTGAAGTGCCCGTTCGTTCCACTCTGTGTTAGCTGCAAGAATGCGGAACTCCAGGGCATGTTCGGAGACAGATCGTCTGCCCTGACCTAATCCCAACAAACGTTTCTCCGCATTGGGTTGTTGTAATGGCCGGTCAAAAATTCTGCCAAACTCATTTAGGAGAAGGTCTAACGGAACAGAATCCAAATCATGATGGAGTAGAAAAGAAGTTGCCCACTGAATAGCGTTACCTTTTAATTGACTGGTGAAGTACGTGATCTTGGATATATCTGTGGAATATAGTTGAGGAGCCCCTTTGAAGGCAAGTTTGCACTGCAGGAGGAAACCTTCACATAGAGCTGGGTCTCCTGAGAA
>JARVGS010063303.1:0-12513 GCA_031762315.1 Hypsolebias antenori
AAGTGGTTCAAGGCAACAAAGTTCATGCTCAATCATCCAGGTACCAAACCCCTCCATCGAACTGGTTGGTCCACTAAAGAACTTTACTGCTTGGTGGGGAAACATTTTACTGGAACTCCTCAGACTGATCAAGCCCTCCAGATAGAGGGTGAAACATCTCTATAACAAATAATCTGTCAAGATGACCTAACTGGGAATTATTGGATGGACAAAGATGGCTTCCTTTACTCCTATCTCAAACCAATGCTCCTTTCTGTGAAGGATGTACACATCTTCATCCCTGCGACCGATGGCCTGCAGATGAGTGTAGACCACAGAGTCCTGGCCTGATGATGTTGCTCTTCTGTACTGGACCATCCTTTTGGCCAGTGGCTGTTTAGTCCCCCCGATGTAAGACTGATCACAGCCCTCCTGGCACTGAACAGCATACACAATATTACTCTGCTTCTCTGTTTGTGACTGTGAGCATTTAAAGTCAACTGACTAAACCTTGTTAGATTCATCTCCCTGGATTATTGAGCATGCATCAAAACTTTTCTGTGTTTGCTAAGACCAATTAACGGTGGCCGTCAAACTGAATCAAGCTGGCTCCAAAACAGAATCAGATGTAGATGAAAGTCCAACAGTAACTTTCTGTAACATTCATTAGAATCAATTCAATGGTTCTTGACATATTTTGCTAAAAGACAAGCAAATGAACCCCTGCACACAAACAGACACAGACGGTTGCATTGATTGCTTTATTTGAGGCAACTATACCAAGATTAGCTGCTGCTTTTGGAAGGCCACATCTACAGAAACATTACAAACAACTTTGTCGACATATTAATCTTCTTCAGAAGTACAGTAATAGTATATAATTATTCTGCTCTGTATTGTGCTTCTACTGAATCAAAAACAAACCACTTTAGCACTTTGCAATTTTATGAGTACTTGTTTATGAGTAAAATAAAATAACTGACATCAACATATTTTTCTTGGGTAAATGTACACGTTAAGCTTTCAGCAGTACAGTTTGATCTCAAGACAGGAAAAGACAATGAGCCGCTCTTGACAATAAAATCCAGTTGTGGCTGTGTGGCTTAAACATCCCATGCATGCCATCTGAGGACACTGACTTCCACTGTTAAATTAGCATTTACCACTAAATGACATTCTAGGAAAGCAGCTCTCCACTCATCTCTAAATCTCGTGATTCATCTTTGTATTCATGGAGCCACCAAAGTATTCATACAGTCAGGAGTACTCTGCTCTTCATGTGTGACCATGCCATAAAAATTGTATGGATTTCCATAATTCTTAGCATCTCTGGTTTATTGCAAACTGATTTTTTTTTTATTTTGTTTGATTTCATGGCATTTTTATTCTGTTGTGTTGGTTATACTTCTACAAGCAATGTACAATCATGTAGAACTTTTGTAAATTTAAGGTGATACCATATGTTGATTTTGTACTTCGAACCCAAAAACAGTTCAGCTTTAATATGTTTCATAGAGTCTCAGAGTCAGTGATGTGCATGAACCGGTTTGGCTGGTGATGCCATTTTCAGAGTATAGTCAGGTGCCTGAAGCTACATAAATGCTGATCTCTCCTCTGTGTTGCGATGCTTTGTTTAGCCTTTGTTCCGCTTCGTTCGTCCTTTCGGTTTTTCTTTTTAATTGAAGAGTGAACATCACTCACTACATTCTGAAAATAAATAAATAAATAAATAAATAATAAAAAGCAGCATGTAGCTACAGCAGCAAAAACTAGGGCACAGAACATTATTGCGATACATTCAGGAGCATATTGAGTGTCTCTGTGTATTTTTACAGCATTTATCAAAAGATCCGCTGCGCCAGTTTTCCCACACAATAAAAGACAGAGCTCAGGATTTGGGTTAATAAAGTAAATTTAGGCAAATATTTCCAGAAATCTTGTTATCTTTAAAGGATAAGAAGGATAATAAAACAGATGTTCGGGCTTTGCAAAACCTGGAAAGCTACTGCCAGCTTGACTTTGTTTTTTACGGTCATGGTAAATACACATTGTTCTGCTGCTGACCCAAAGAAACATATTCCACATATTAATCTAAAACTTGCAGTTTCCTCCCTCTGAATGTTTCTATCTTTATGTTTGACTGTGATGGTGTATTTAATGAAGCTGTGTGTGTGGTGGCGTTAAATAGGTGGGCGTAGTGCGTTAACTCGCGTACAGAGTCTCTGGTAACACAGGACTGCAGTTAAACAGAGCAGGAGTGTGTGAGCCGGTTAATGGAAGAAGTCTGAAGAGGCACTGCATGCTGAATATGGATGAATGGAAAGCGTACAGGTCAGTGGGCAAGCAACAGCATATTCGTGACCACCTTTGTCACCTTTCCGCTACATAAAGGAAGGTATTATGCTCGGTTATTTTGTATCTGATTCATTTATGTGCTTAGAGCTTCCCAGATTTATTTTAAGTGTTTATTTTGCATCTAAGAAAAATATAAGAACGCTTGGGTCCTGAGAGAAAACCCACAGTGAGGAGGAAATAAAATGAGCTCAGCATAAAAACTAAAAGCATCAACTCCTGGATGTAAATGCCACAATATACCTGGTCTATGGAGTTCAGTTTCAGTGGGTGACATCTGCCATTTTGGTCTCTGCCGTATAAGTATTGTTAAATGTTTTTAAGAATACATGATGATCGTTGGTGAACATAACTGAAAACCAAGAGACACTAAACTAATCACTACCAAGACAATAAACTCATTTACCATAATTTTCACTGTATAAGTCACTGTATTTTTTTGCATAAATTAGCATGCCTGCAACTTATACAGCGAATATACATATTTATATATTTTTCCCATATTTATAACCCATTTTTTGGCTGAGACCTGACAATTTCATTCATTTTGACATGGAAAATATTAAACACTACCATTTTCAGCCACTAGAGAACACTAATATGGCAAGCCAAGTGTCTCATTAATAGGTAAAAGTGGCTATTAATGAGACAATTAGATTGCCATACAAACCACCTTCGTCTCGCTCCAGAACTCCTGGAGCAAACGTCAAATCAGCTGCATTTCACCGCGCCGCCCAGGTGAAATGCAGCTGCTTTGACCATTAAAGTGCATTTATTAAGTAAAAGTTCAACTGAGACACACCTTTACTATAATTTCGAGCAAACAAATAAATATTTTTAAGTGTTAATCTTGTTATGTTCTTGTTAAAGTCCTCCCGTGCATGCTCCCGCGGCCACCATTAGTCAGCCATTTGATTTTTGGCACAACACTGGCCCACATTTCCGGGTGGGCAGCAGTGACGCATAATAGATGCGACTTATACAGAGAAGCGGCATATTTATGTTTTTTTTCCACTTTATTAGACATTTTTGCACTGAAGCGACTTACACGGCGGTGCGACGTGTACGGCAGCAAGTATGGTATTTAACGCAATAAATAAATAAAGGAAAATGTAAAGTTTTGTTTACATTTCAGAATATCTTTTTATGTGTTACTCATTGCATATATGACAGAACTTGTTAACGAAGATCTTACAGAAGTAGTTTCTTACAGTCTGTGCTTATTTTTAATTTTCTGATAAACAGGTATTTATTTAGCCATAATTTAAAATGACCTTTGTACCATTATTGCCTCTGTAGATCTCTTTTAGTGTCATTGTTTCCAGTATTTTTCACACCACCTGCATCCCATTAGTAATCAGCACATCTCTAATCGTTCTGGAGTCATCACACATATACTTGCTAGTTTTTCTCACTTCTTAGTCAGTCTCTTGTTTCTGTGAGTTAGTTAATCCCAGTATCGTTCCTTGTCCTCCTGCCTCCTTTGCTGTGTCCATTAACAACCTTCTACTACAAAGTGTAACAGATTAGGGGTTCATTAAAGACAATCATCTCATTAAGTTTCAGTAAATAATATTGACTTTCCATAAGAGACACAATACACAATGAAGTTCAAAGAAGGTGTTGTACTGGCAACACTATTCTAATGAAATTCTAACTTTCCAGACATTATTGCAATGAAATAAATGTAGTGACTTTTTTTCTTCTAAGTACAAAATATTTTCTAAAAATAAATTCTGAAATATGTTGTCACTCAAAACTACAACTGTGTGTTTGAAAGTACGGGTCTGTAAAGCCAGGTGGGCATCAGTTGAAGATACCAGAACATATTCATTTAACAATATTTTCAGCACTGACATGTTGCATTTGCACCATTGACAAAGGTAAAACCAGAGGTTCCCAACCCTGGTCCTTGAGGAACACCGTCCTGCATGTTTTACTTGTTTCCCTGATTTGACTTGCCTGATTTGAATGAATGGGTGATCAGTTGGCTTCTGCAGAACTTGAGGAAGTAATTAAATCACTGAATCAGGCGTGTTGGAGCAGAGAAACAACTGAAACATGCAAGACGGTGTTCCCCAGGGGCCAGGGTTGGGAACCACTGGATTCTACAAATTTGCTGGCATTTCTCTATTTCAATAGTGCTCTGCTGCAGTGTTTCACCTGCAGCTAGTTGGACAACAACCTAAAAGCAACAAAAACAGGAAGTGCACCTTAGTCAGTTTGAGCACACCAAACCTCGCAAATCGCTTTCAGTTGTGCAGCAGAAAACCAGAAGTGATCTCCCGGCCGTTCTTCTTTCTCATGGCTGAAAGTGTCATTTAACGATTGTTCACATGTTTTACCTGAATTGGGAGTGTTTTTTTTTTTTTTTCTTGTTACAGAATGTAAGCATGGTGAAGACAACAGAAACTAATTTGGTCTAGTTTTATTACCGTACTTTCTTGCCCCATTCTCAAACTTAACCCGCTGCTGCAAGTTGGTAGTGCGCTGTGTATGAGAGTTTGAAATCAATGTTTGCACAAATATCAGGTATTTTCATCGACTTGTAAAATAATTAGCCCCTCATCCATCCACACTTAAGGGTTCACTGAAATCTTAAAATCAGTATTTCTCTGTTGCAGTTGTTTCCTGAAGCAGAGTCACTGTTTTGCCCCCCTAGTAAACTGTTTATTCAAAATGTTTCTTGCAGTTGAAATGCCCTTGTGTTTCTGAAGTTATGCAACCGTATATGTCGTGGCAAGATTAGTTTCAGACGTGAACGTAAAGATTTAACCACACAGTCAGATTCAGACATCACAGATTTGAAAATATCAACTTAACACGCCCATGACGAGGACCATGTCTTACTATCTTGTTACTGATATCTGTTTTGCATGCTGCTTATTGCATGAATTGTTGTCGTGGTGCACCACATTTTTGCATAGCAAGAAGAACAAAAAGAAAATGAAAAATTAAAAACCTACTACGGTACAACGTATTCGCAGGCAGCAAGAAAAAAAACAACAACTTGTTTTTCAAGTTCAAAGGATTGCTTTGTGCATGAACATTGCTCAACCGCAGCGTGCTTTAAACGGAAGTGAAGACTTAGATGTCACTGTTCTGTCAGATCAAGACAATTATCTCTTGAGCATTGTGGCTCACTTTTGAAGTTATGGCTTAATAAGGCTGCAAAGTCCGTTAATGCAAGTGTGACCCATTTCTGAATGATTGAACGTGTTATAAGATTGATCAAGTCATTAATATTATGCCTCTCATGAGTGTAAGGGGCTTAACTGGCCCATCCCGGATTCACTGTTTAATCTGTGCAAGTGCAAAAAAAACAACAATTTGTTGCATCCATCAAGCATGTCCTTGTCCTTGACAAAAACAGGTTGCTAAATTGAACAGGGATTAGTAAGTTGTTGAAACATCTGTCTTTTTATGTAATATCTTGGGTATTTTTGTCATTTGTTTGGTGTATTTATTGAAAAGTTAACACAAATTGTGACTGACCCAAAGTGTGAAGATGTGAAAGGAGCCCGTACCTTATAACTACGTAATATCATCATGGTTGTGTAGGAGTCAGATGGAGAAGAATAGTAGAATATTAATTAACTTTTCTTCTGACACTCCAAATGACAATTTTCCAAATTATTGAACTGTTTCTTCAACATCACGTTTAAAGATGGAGCAGAAAATGTTAAAACAACTCCTAACTGCTTCTTCTCTGTCTTATGTGTTGACAGATCTTCTGTTGTTGGGGAGACACCCCACAAGAAAGGAAGCAGGGAAGATTTTATCCTGAGGATCAAGAACAAAAGGCTAAGGTGGATGGTTGCAGAAGCCAAACAAGGACAACTAACTCCAAGAGTCATGTGGGAGGACAGTAAATGGGATTTGTTATTTGCATGTGTCAAGAACAAATACTTTCTCTGCTGACAAACAGTGAATTTCTCCCAGTCTTCTGTCAGAGTTTATCCTCGGGGGTAGTCCCTGCTATGAACCCCTGCTCCGTTGTCTTCAGCAGGCAGTCCAAGCTCAGTGCAAGGCACTGTGTGGGCATCCCACTGGTCTGGGTTCTGCCCACACAGAACTCACAGACTGCCCCGTACGAAAAAGAATGAAATATTCCTGAGTCGCTCCTCCGTGTGGTGACTTTACTAAGTGTTACATTGATTCGTTGCTAAGTTTCCCCTGCCTCGTCCCCTTCAAACTCCAGCTCTGCCACCACCGCCTTTTGACTCGCCACTTCATTTTAGTTTGATTTCCCATCCAGCAGCAGCACGAGTTCCTTTGTGTTTAACACGTGGTGGAGGACCATGGGATGCCGTCAGAGCTCGGAGGAAAAGGAGGCAGCGCGGCGGTCGAGGCGAATCGACCGCCACCTGCGCTCGGAGAGTCAGCGGCAGCGGCGTGAGATCAAGTTACTGTTGCTGGGCACCAGCAACTCAGGCAAGAGCACCATTGTCAAACAGATGAAAATCATCCACAGCGGTGGCTTCAACCTGGAGGCATGCAAGGAGTACAAGCCTCTCATCCTGTACAATGCCATCGACTCGCTCACCCGCATCATCCGTGCCCTCACCACCCTGAAGATAGACTTTCACAATCCGGACCGGGCCTACGATGCTGTGCAGCTCTTTGCACTCACAGGGCCAGCTGAGAGCAAAGGGGAGATCACTCCAGAGCTGCTGGGGGTAATGAAACGTCTATGGTCAGACGGAGGGGTCCAGGAATGCTTTCTGCGGTCCAACGAATACCACTTAGAGGACAACACTGCCTACTACCTGAATGACCTGGACCGCATCTCTGCAGTCGAGTACATCCCCACCGTAGAGGACATCCTGCGCTCCCGCGACATGACCACAGGCATCGTGGAGAACAAGTTCACCTTCAAAGAGCTCACCTTCAAGATGGTGGACGTGGGCGGGCAGCGCTCAGAGAGGAAGAAGTGGATTCATTGTTTCGAGGGCGTGACTGCAATCATTTTCTGTGTCGAGCTCAGCGGCTATGACCTCAAACTTTACGAGGACAACCAGACGGTGAGACAAATCTGCACACACCGATAAAGTCAAACCAACTATAATTAAAAATGTACCTTTTTCTCTTTTGTTTGTACAGCTTAGTTTTTAAATTCACGGCTGAATCGTAGCTCCTCAAAAATGATTTGCCATTATCTGTGCTGGGAACACAATTTGAACAGAAGTTACCGAGAATGATAATTGAAACGGATGATTTATTACTTCTCAGAAGCAAGTAGTGCAACCTATTATTCTGCTGTGTCATTTCCTCTCTGGAGATCCCCATCTGCATTAGAAACAAGATCTACGTGGTCACATTCACACACACAGGAACACAGAAACTCAGTATTTTTAATTAACAGCTGATAAGCTAGTCTCATGTATTTTCAAAACGATCTTTGAAATTCTCCTCAAAATTGCTGTGGGATAAAATTTTGTTTAAAACGAGGCGCAGGAATTAGAGCTTTCTTTTCATTTGGCTGCAGTAGAACGATTTTTCGACAAACTGGCATAAATTCACCACTATATATTCAGAAAAGTGAGCACAATAACACCAATATAGAAAATGATATCTTTTTATCACTTCAGAATGAAATCTTTGTTCCAAAACGCTGTTGTTTTCTTACCATTGATGGTTCGCCAATTACAGCAGGCATGTATCGTGACCATCATAGATCAATATTAATGGAGTATTTAGAGGCTATTAGAGCCTGATGGCTTCATCTACAATCCCCACATTCTACACACAGAAACAGATGTATTTAACCACAAATCTATATGTTCAGTGCAAAGGCTTATGTGTGCTAGAGCAACAAAAAAATCCCCAATGAGCTGTTTGACTTTTTTTTTAATCCTGTGACTAAAACAAAGAGCTTTGAGCTTCTGTATCTGCATGCACGACTTAAAAGCAACTTACCAGCATTTAAAAAGTCCTACTGGTTGAAAGGTATGGACTGGAATGAAAGATACAATATGTTTTCTTGGTGAAACATGCATGGCTTGACCGGATTGTTTTTACCGGAGTGTCAAGCAGCTTCAGAAAATGGTGGACTGTCTTCTCTGGGTTGGGAGGGAGAAGCCAGTCCACCATTAAGCATCTTGTTTTCTTTTTCATGAGTAAGGGAAGAATGATGTGTGAGATGAACAGATGCATTGGTGCAACACCGCAGTATTGTGGACTCTGTGCCGGTCCACTGTGGTGAAGAAGAAGCTGAGCTGCAAGGAGAAGCTCTCTGTTTAGCAATGTTTCCACATTCCTACTCTCAATGTCTACAAACTCTGGGTAGTGACCAAAAGAACAAGATCACTGATAGAGGTGGTCAATATGAGTTTTCGCCACAGAGTAGCTGGACTTTCCCTTAGCAATAGGTGAGAAGTTCAGTTATCCTGCAGAGGTGGAAGAGATGTCTGGGCATCCCTGCTCAAGCTGCTGCCACCTTGAACTCTGGAACAAGCAGAAGATACTGAATGGATGGATTTTACAAAATACTTTTTGAAGGGAACAAGAACAAAAAGCTGTTAACAGCTTTTTTTAAAGCACCGTTGTATGAAAATCACGTGTCCTTGTGTCCAATTAGAGCCTACTTATAAGAAGCTTCTCAACATTTTCAGTGGGTTAGTGGTTAAACGTTTTGTGATTTTATACATATAGCAAATATTGACTTTACTAAATTAGTTTAACATGTTCCAGTTCAATTCAGTTCAATTTATATAGTGCCAAGTCACAACAGAAGTAATCTTAAGGCATCACACAGAAACATCCATACATAAAAATAATAATGTAGCACTATTTATGAGGAGCAGACTGCTTTGAGTTTAAATCCATCACAGAACTCTCATCTTGAGCAGGCATGAAGGCGACAGTGGAAAGGAAAAACTCCCTCATGAGGAAGAAACTTTTAGCAGAACCAGGCTCAGGACAAGCGGCCATCTTCGACTGGCTGGGTTTGAAAGGAACAGATACACAATGGCAGGTCAAGAATCACGTTATGATAGAAATAGTATCAAATGAAAACTATTCGGTTTTAACAAGTCATTTGAGGAAATTAGGTCTATTTGTCCTTGTAGTCTAAAGCAGCATGGCAGGATTTATCAAAAAGGAAAGTCTTAATCCCAGTCTTTAAACTGGACAATGTGTCAGCCTCATGGTCAGAAACTGGAAGTTGGTTCTACAAGAGAGGAGCCTGATGACTGAAAGATCTTCCTCCCATTCTGCTTTTGGAAGCTTTAGGAACCGCGAGTAAGCCTGGAGTCTGAGCGCTCCGTTTGGAAAATATGGAACAATAAGATCTCCAATATAAGATGGAGCTAGGTTGTTGAGCGGTTTGTAGGTTAGAAGTAAGATCACTCTTCTTGTCAGAATTTGCAGAGTTCATTTGAGTCGATTGGTTTCTTGTGCCAGACCTGGTGTTTAAGCGTAGTCCACAAAACACACAACTCTGTCCAAGTTTCTAACTGTTTCAGTCTTTGATTTGAAATGAACTCCTCCTTCATTTATCCATCCATTTTGTGCACAGCATGATGCCACCACCACCCTGCTTGACTATGGAATAGTCAAACAGGGTGGAATAGTTATAGCTGGAATAGTGTTTTTAGGTCTGAAAGCCTCAGCTTGCCATTGCCAAACATACTTCTGGTTAAAAAAAAACAGTTGTCTCATCTGACCATTAAACTTTTCTCCAGCTGTGGACAGCTGCTTTGGAACTGGAGCTTCTTTCTTGGTTGGCATCCTTTCAGTCCAAAGCCGTCTGTTTTTCTGTTATGTAATTCCTTGAGTTTATCTTGCTCTTATTACGTTTGTGGTTTATTTTTCTGTCTTTTGTTACTTGTGTTTCCCCATCAGTTAAATTCTTATCCAGGTGTTTTTGTTCTTCATTATTATATTTATTTAGAACTCAGGTCTTGTTTCTGTTTCCTCCTTGTGCCATTTCTCAGTCAGGTTCCACTGCGTTTACCAGCCTCACCTGTCCCTAATCAACAATCGTCCAGGTGTTTCCATTTCCCACTCGCTTCTGGTCTGTTTCTTCAGTCTGTTCCACCATTCACCAGTTTAGCATTAATTGGCCTCTATGAAGGGTTGTGTTTTGTGAGTTTGCGTCTCCCACCCCCAACCCCACTGTGATGGTTTGCCACGTTGGCCTTTTTGTTTTGCTTGTTAAAATAAAGCCTTTCTTTTGTTGTTTAACCTTTGAGCTCCCTGCGTCAGTCTGCATTTGGGTCCAATCCTTCACAAACCCTACAACAACATGCATTACTGTGAGTGTGTGCATATAAGCTCAACTTGTATGTGCAATTTTGAACCTGCGTGTAAAAGAAAAGTAACATTTTGAAACTTGTGCACCCATTTCTTGTTCTTAAATATAATTGAAGCTGTACGCTCGTTCTAACCTGGAAAAAGAACAGTTGAAATAAACCATTGAAACTCATAATGAATGTGACATTCATGCCTTTTGTGCGTGTATGTAAACATCTAAACTTTGCGCCTGCAGTGAATGTAAACACTTAACTTCAAAAACATGAAAATGGTTTTATTCACGGCGAATGAAAGACGTAGAACTGCTGTGGGAAAACTTTTTCCTTAGCATGATACAAACACGTCTGTGTTTTCTCTTTGCTCTTTAATCACATTTGAACTCCAGAAAGCAGACATGCTCCACCAATTTAAAGCTCAGAGAAGTGCACCCAGGAGACACGCCACTTCTGAGCATGAATTATAAGTGTGTACATGTATGTGTGCGTGAGTTTATGGGCTGGGAAATCGTCT
This sequence comes from Hypsolebias antenori, assembly GCA_031762315.1. Taxonomy (NCBI): domain Eukaryota; kingdom Metazoa; phylum Chordata; class Actinopteri; order Cyprinodontiformes; family Rivulidae; genus Hypsolebias; species Hypsolebias antenori. The sequence continues at coordinate 11,098 of JARVGS010063303.1, forward strand.
CGGCTTTGGTTTAAAGGCAGATGGGAGAAATGGTTGATGCTAGCTTGTTTACGATTCATGTCGATAACCACTGAGTGACATTTCCAGTTCTTTCTAAAATAAGGCCTGCACACCAACAGTAAGCAGAGGGGACAAAGACTGACGTGCACAGAACAGAAAACAAGACTTCAGCTTCATGGTCTCAGGAGCCGACGTACAAAAAGGGACATCTCTGGTGTTTCAAAACTTTACATCCAAACTTGAAGCCTTTTCCATTAAATAAATCCATTAAAGTCTTGCCCAGAATGTACACCCTGCTATGACTTTAAAATATCCTCACAAATGTAACGATAATAAGAGTAAAAATGTAAAGTGTCACAATGATTATGAAAAACAAAACAACCTTTCTTTAGATTTGGAATGTGGAGCATTTGCTTCAAACCCATGTGTTTTATTTTTGTCTGAGTCTGGTTTAGATTATTTTTTTGGGAGTCTTTTTAGTCCCCTGACAGCTGGGAATAGCTGCATGACACATTTATCAAAAAAAAAAAAAAAAAAAAAAAAAAAAAGCATCACCCGTGTCACCATAAAAAACAGAGCGGTTGGGACAGCTCACATGATTTAGGGTATAGATGCGAGAGGAGGAGCTTTGTGTCAAACGAGACCCAGAACAGAGAAGAAGGCAAATAAGAGAGAAGTGAATGAAGGAGGAAGTAAACAAAGAGGAAGCTGCTTTCCTCCTAAAATGTCAAGCGTCTTAAGGAAAAGTTGGAAACGTGAAAAATAAAACCACCAGGTGAAACATCTTGAAACTTGCTTACAAATTATTAATATGAATCAGTTAAGAGCCTCTCAAAAAGCTGACACTAGAAAAATTACCATTCTTAATCGTTTCGTTCAAAGAGCTTCATCGTTAACAGCAAGTAGCTTCAGAAGATTCAAGGATTTCTTTAAAAAATGACGAGGCTGGAAACTGTCATGGCAAAAGACTTGAGAGGAAAAAGTTTGTTTAATGCTGAGAATATCAAACAAAGAATCCTAGAAGAGACAGAAATTATGGTTATAAAGATAATCAGTACAAATATTAATAGATCAACAACAAACAGATAGAATAACTTGATGCATAAAAATAAATGTAATTGTGCAAAAACAGACAAAATTAAATAAAATAAAAAATAAAATATCAAAGAAATAATTAATATAAATGAACAATTACTTGAAACCATGTAAAATGGTTAAAAAAAAGAAATTTAAAGTTGAATAATTAGTTCTTAAAACTATGTAAATGGCTGCAACCTTTACCCACACATTTCACCTGTTTATGTTACTTCTTCCTCAATACTTCACAAACTTCCTAAAACCTGTGCTTCCATTTAGGGGGCTCCCTAATGGCCCCGGGGCCCTAAGCAGCTGCTTAGTTTGCTTATGCCTTGGGCC
>JARVGS010063311.1:0-12505 GCA_031762315.1 Hypsolebias antenori
ACACACACACACACACACACACACACACACACACACACACACACACACACACACACACACACACACACACAATAGAATTAAGTTTGGCACTGTTTATGTGATATTTATTGACATATAGTAATTCAGGTTTGGTTTATTTGTCACATGTAGATCAACACAAGTTCAAAAATGCAATGAAATGCTCAGAACAAGAAGAACAGTCTGCACTTGCAAAAAAAACAACAACAAGAAATACCAAAGCAGTCAACAAAAATAAAAAACAAGGCGCCAAAAGTGATGTGTGAAATACAGAAGCATGGTCCTATTAGCAGAGTTGTTCTGTTGGCAGTGAGGTTCTCTTAGCAACATGATCCAGTTAGCAGCATGTTATTGTTAGCAGTGTGGTTCTGTTAGCGGCGTGGTCTTGATAGCAGTGTGATCCTGTTAGCAGTATGGTGATAATCGTGGCTCAACGAGGCTAGCCTGTATAAATAAAGGTTGAATGAATAATAACGACCACGGCAACTGCCTTCCCAGAATGCCCTCTACAGTCGGGTCCGGCAAACACAAAACATTCAAGGTTTCCCCATGTAACCGAACTGTTCCTTACAGTTCGGTCAGTGCAGGTAGATGGAGGATCATAGAGATGGCTGCCATCACAGGTCAGAGCCTGAACCCAAGGCAGGAAGGGTCCGGGAATTGAACCACATCGGCGGGATGACACGTTGGCAAGGCAGCAACACAAAAAACTTCAAAAATGCATCACGGTCATACCTGTAACATGGATGTGTAGTGTAGGTGCAAAAAAAGTCAAACAAAGCCAACAGGAACAAAAAAAAAAGATTGTCAAAGTGGAACGCCCATCATTGCTACCATTCTGTGGTGCACTTGATGTCACTTACATATTTTTTCTTCTTTTGTCTGCTCCCTTCATCAGGAGTCGGCACAGCAAACTAAGTCACACAAAGACTTGGCAATTATTTTTATGCCGGATGCACTTCCTGACGCAACCACAGACCACCGACTATGATTATGATAGTGGCAGTTGACAACACAGCAAGCTCTCACCATTTCGTTTGTGATTTTGCGTATGAAACAAAATCCTGCAGCGCCTTTCAAGGTCCTACACTTCCGTGTCGGCTGTACCAGTAATGCATTGCGGGTTTCATGTCGGCTGATGTCACGAGCCGTCCACAGCTAACACTGGACCTGCCCTGAATGTTATGTCACATGGGTTTGGCTTTTATTTTGATACTGTATTACACTTCTATTTTTCAGCAAGGTATTTGCATATTAACTAAATATTTAGCTCTGCAAGTTAAACATTTACGTTATAGGTAGCAAGTTAAATATTTAGCTAGCAAGTTAAATATTTAGCTAACAAGTAAAATATTTAAATAGCAAGTTAAATATTTAGGTTTGAGGTAAATATTTAGTTAGCAAATTATATACAGTATTTCGTTTACTAACTAAATATTTAGGTATAAATTAAATATTTAGTTGGGAAACGAAATATTTAGGTATAAATTAAACACGTAATTTACACCTAAATATTTAGTTTAGTAACTAAATATTTATCTAGTATTTATTTAGTTTAGTAACTAAATATTTATCTTGCAAGTTAAATATTTAGTTTGTAAACTAAATATTGATCTTGTAAATTAGATATTTAGTTGAGAACTGTCATTTATAAATGTATGAATAACTAAGTGAAAATTTGCTTTAAAAAATAACCCCTATTTTTTTCTTATTAAAAGCTAAATAAACCAAAATATTGATGTTAATTTTTGACTGTGCAACTTTACAAACGGCACCTCATAGAGAGGTTCATATTGTGGAACAAGTACATGAACTGCTCATTCTGCCAACTCTGTGAAGAAGATCTCTGTCATTTATTCTGGTCATGTCCCTTCTTATGTTCTTTCTGGCAAGATATTTGCACTTTCATTTCCCAAAATATTCTTGATGACTTTTCCCTTACTTATGTAGATGTGTTGTTTGGATTCTTTTCTTATTCCATGAATAAAACAAACCATTATTATATTATCAACCTAATTTTATTAATTGCAAAATATCATATACATAAATCTAAATTCTCAAATCAGAAACCTTGTTTCTTGGTCTTTAGAGAGGAATTCAAACAATATATTAGAACACTTCAGTACTCAAACAACAGTAAAGCCATTAAAACAACTGATTTATGTACCCACTTCAACATTTTTGTGACTTAACTTTTTTCTCTTTACATATACTGTATATTTATATGTGCATATACTGTATATGTAGATCTATATATGTATACTGTATTTATTTGTGCATGTATGTATATGTACACTTCACTTTTTTGTTTGCATTATAACCCCCTGGCATTATTCTCTTGTTCAATTTGTTCTATATACTGATATTATCTTTGCTGTTTTGTTAACACTTCCATCAATAAAAAAAATAAATAAAAAATAAAAACTGCAGTGGCCATCTTGAATTTGCAAACACACACAAACAAAGGCAATAACAATTTTGCCATCCTCTTGCCTACTGGCAGCTGGCAACACTAAAACACTGTAATTCATACATTTAGCTAAATACATCCATATAGTGAAAAAATAAATATGATTGTTTGACAATAAGTCTTTAAAAACAAGCTGAGTGAAGCAGCAGAGTTTGGTAGTGAATCAAATTGACAGCTTCAGTATGGAAATGTGTGGCCTCGGTGGAGACGCGTGATCTATTTATTCCACACATCAAAGGACGCCTAATTCACAAAGCTGTTTGTTTTTATGAATGACACAAATTAATGTTCATCATTTGTCCTCTAATTTTCATCCCCTATTCATTAGGCATTTTGTTTTATACATTTGCTATTGTTGTGTTTGCGTTTCCAACTAATAAATCAGAATCAGAAATGAACATACTGTATTTCCTCTACAAATATTTTACGGATGGAGACAAACGACTCAAACGCTCCACAGAGTGTTTAATGAGCAGTCAGTCACACTAATTGGCTTCTTAAATTAGACATCCATTGTTCTAAAACTACAACAAATACAACCAAATGTTCTGGTTTCATTAAACAGGAGCGTCCAAACGTTTCATAACTGGGCCAAAACTATCCAGATGAAAGGACTCGTGGGCCACAAAACTGTGACTTTAACTCTCAATGTGAACAGTAAGTTGGAGAAAGGACAAAAGTTTTACTAGTTTTGTTGGGAGAAAAAAAGTTTTAAGTTGTTGTAGATACAAAACATTAAAAACCTCATAAACACTAAGCTTATATTTTTATTTTTAAAAAAAGTTTGATTTATTTGATTTGTTGGGTCTATGTTTGTTGTTTTCTTGTGTTTGGAAAGTTCATTTTAGTCTGTTCTCAGCAACAAAGGTGTAAAATGAGTACTGTACTTGCCGCCTTACATGTTGCACCGACGTATAAGTCGCATCATTCCAAATGTGTCTGATAAAGTGGGAAAAAGCATAAATAAGTCACTTCATCACATAAGGCACATCTGTTATGCTTCTCCGTTGACGTGTTTGTTATGCGTCACGACTGGCAACCTAGAAATGTGGGCCAGTGTTGGCCGATGATTGGCTGCCAAATGGTGGCCGCGGGAATGTGCACAAGAGGACTTTAACAAGAATTTAACAAGATTAACACCTAAAAACAATTATTTGTTTGCTCGACATTATAGTAAAGGTGTCTCAGTCTAACTTTTGTTTAATAAATGCATTTTAATGGTCAAATCAGCTGCATTTCGCCTGTGCGGAGCAGTGAAATGCAGCTGATTTGACCTTTGCTCCAGGAGTTCCAGAACGAGATGAAGGTGGCTTTGTATGGAAAGCCAAGTGTCTCATAAATAGCCACTTTTACCTATTAATGAGACACTTGGCTTGCCATACTAGTCGACTGCCCTCTAATGGCTGAAATCAGTAGTGTTCATTATTCTCCATGTCATGAATGAAATTGTCAGACCTCAGCCAAAAATTGGGTTGTAAATATGTGGAAAAAACATAAATACATCACTTTGTTGTATAAGTTGCAGGCATGCTAATTTATTATTTTTTTTAAACTGTGATTTATACAGCGAAAATTACGGTAAGTGTCCTTTGAAATGGGGTCGCTCATCCATTTGGACCATGGACAGCCCAAGAGGCTGACTGATGTTTTGAAAAATCATCCAGCTGTCAGTCGCTGCAAATGATTCACAGATGGTTTGATAAAGTTGATCAACTCGTATGTAGATGATACCACGTTATATTAATTTAAAAACGTCCAGTTTCCCTCTTGATTATTTTATCAACTGCAATATTTAGCCACATTTTATGAATCATTATCCAAAAGTTTCCTTTCTGGTAGAAATCCATAAAGATTTTTGGTGCTGTGTACCATGAAGTGAAAATAAAAAGATTATAGCAAAAGGTTTGTATTTTGCTTAATATTGTTCATTTGGAGAAGATTGTTTTTCATCTATTTTGCTGTTAAGCCTAAACATTTTGTAAAAAAGGATTATCAACTAATTTTCAGAAAGTTTGCACCGACCTCTTAAGCCTGCTGGATAAAATGATCCCATGCTTGCAGCTGTGGGCCGCACAAAATCACTGCAAGGGCTGCAAATGACCCTTGGGCCACACTTTGAACACCCGTGCATTAAACTACTAAAGAAATGCATTAAATTTGTCCTTATTATTATTTTTCAGATGTTTGGGAATACAAATCCAACCTGAGAGCTCTTTGAAAACATGAACTCCTTCTTCAAAAAATGCAGAAGTAAGAGCCACGAGCTCGTTCAAGCAGATTTTGAACGAGTTAGGAGTAGAAATCACGCTGCACACTGCTGATTATGCACCAGTGATGATTTTAATGACATCTGTCTCTGAAGAGCAGGATTTTTAAAGCTCGAGCTCATCTTCAGCTCCTGATTATCGGAGCTAATTGCTCTCATTTATGCAGGAGTTGTAGAATTTAAAAAAATCTAAATGGACAAGAAGCTCTTAAGTTGCTTTGCCATCAACCCCCCCACTTGAAAGTGAAGCAGGGAAGGAAATGTTAATTTCTACTCAGACTCTTCTTGTCCCTCATCACGCAGAATAAGACCAAACAAGAGTAAATTATATGGATGCTGCTCTCGTTTCATGTTTCAACAGTATTTAGGCAAGTAAACTGATATTAGCTCCAGTTTGTGTGCTTTCAAAGCTTGTTCTCAAAATCTTATATTTCTGCTATGAATGCACACTTCAGATGTAAAAAAATAACAAAATGATAGCTCGGATAACTAAAAAGTAATTATTTATTATCTGAAAACATATATAAACTTATTTTGAGTATTTTGTTTGTTTGTCTTTATTATTGGGCTGTTTGTGGTAAGAAACAAGTTTTATTTTGTAAGAAGCCAAATAAATGACAGAGAATAGTATTCCTTCTTTGTTCACTTTATGATTTCAATAAGACATACACTTTTCACATTTTAAGGTCTTTGCTTTGCCTTTCATTACCTGGAAAGTTTAAACTTTTTGAAAGATAAAACTGTAAATAAAACAGGGCATTTACACATACAAATTATGACACATGTAAAATGTATATAATCTATTAACCGTTTAATATTTGCCGTGACTGCAGAGCGATTTCATGTTTGAACATTAATATTAAATCCCTGGTAAGATGGAAAAAAGTGGATTTTTTTTTCTGTGTTTGTATTAAAGTACTACATTTTATTTTATTTATTGTACAAACTCAGCATGAAGAAATGAACATATGTCTGAATAATTTATTCATCAACATGTCACATGCAGACTGACTTCAGACATGTGCTATGTGTTATATGTAAATTTGTGGACGTGTTATTTATTTTGTTTGCCTGCAAAGTAAAAAATGTTCTTACAGCAGATGATAAGGGTCAAGTAATGCGGGAAATCTAAAGTCAAAATCTAAAGTGTTAAACAATTAAAGCTATGAAAGTTTAAAATAAACATCTGCTGTAATGAATCTATCATTGAAATGTTGTTTGTAAAGCAGCTTCTTGCATCAAAAATAAATAATGTGAAGCAGAGACATATAATTTTATCTGAGCCCTGGATGGCACCCTCTCTTTCCAAGTGTTTGAGCTTTGGATCTGGGAAGAGACAAGATTGAAACTACAAAGAAGTGCAGTTGACCAGAAGGGGTGAAAGCATGTTATTAGCATGTTAAAATAAAGTCTAAACAACACAAAGTATGTGTTGTTTTCCTGTTAAAATCACATAAAAACCATGTGTCTTTGGCACTGAGGGCTTTCCATAAGGAGGATTTATCATTGAGAAAATGAGAGAAAACAACTTTGTATATTGTTTTTTTTACATTTTAATAAACTTTTTTCATTCGTTCAACTTTTATTTAAACAGGTTAGTCTCGTTGAGTCACAAGGACTCATTAACAAGAAAGACCTGTTTTAAACACAGAACACAGATGAAGTACAGACAACTATAAACAGCAATAAAACACATGTAAAATAAAAAGTAATAAATGAATAAATAAATGAAATCATTATAAAACAAAATAAAAATACTAAAAACAGGAACATGTCTGAATGGACTTTTCTAATGAAAAAGCAATAAAAGTAATTAAATAAAACTAAAGTGAACATGTGCTGATTTGAAGATGTTAGCACTTGAATAAAGATTGTGAATTGTATGTATGAATGTTGTTTACGTGTTAAAGGCATGTGTTTTTGGTACTAACGGCCTTCCATACAGAGGATTTATCATTGAGAAAATGAATGAGAAATAAATGTTATCACAACACAATAAGTAGTGCTGGAGGCATTTAAAAATATTGAAATTGTTTTTGAAAGGATGTATCTGAAGCTAAAGAACAGAGGGTTATTATTTATTTATTTACTTATTTGTGTGTTTTATTTGTGAACAGAGCAAAGTACATTAAGTCCAAGTTTTTTTAAATTATCTTTTTTAATTTACATTTTCTGTTCCAGTAATAGGTGATGCCAAACATCCAATAAAATAAAATAAACTTACAATATTTGAATTAATTTGAGTAAAGGAGGTAGCTTGTTTGTGTCTGTGAATGAACAACAAACAAACATGTCTTTTGTTTAATTAGAAGGTGCTGAAAGTTTATAATCAAAATGTTAGGTTGATTAAGGACCTTGCTCAAGGGCCCAGATTGGGTGTCAGGTGTGGTTACTTCACCTTTCCTACTCACATTCTGATGTGATGGTCAGGGTCAAACCAGCAACCTCCCGATCACAGGCTCACCTTCTCTAACCTCTGCACCACCGTTCCCTATGGCGACCGACTAAACTGTTCCACTGCTTGAAAGCAATCAAATAAGTTTAATAAATTGTTGAACCTTGGATAATTAAATGTATCAGTTGCAGTCAAGTATTAACAGCTTAGAGTCAGAAGGTGATTGTAAAATGTATCATTCAGGGGAAGGTATGAAAAAGAATAACAGTGGTTTGGGATTAGGTTTGTGTGTAAGGCTTTGATTACGGGAAAACAAGTAAAAAAAAAAAAAACTGTCTCTCTGTCTGTCTGTGAGTGCTCAACAAAGCTGTATGAATTAAAGCAACACACTGAAGGTGAGCACAGTCTTTTTCTGCCCCATGCATTCTGTAAAAAAAATCATTTCACAGTTTTCGGGGAAAGGAACCGCAGAGCCCTCTGCTGGCTAGCTGCCCAGTGACGGCCCCTGACATGAAATGGAGCAAAAATGAAGCGTCTGATGTGAAATCCATCAAGTTAATTTACTTGGAATTACTGTCTAACCCTTCAGGCGGTTCTTTTGAACCTCATCTTGGTGCAGCCTTGTCTCGAGTTGTGGTGGGAGTCGATCGCACCGAGCATCATATCTTTACTGATACACATGTGGCCCAAGGCAAGCTGTTTTGCATGGCTTTAAGAGCCTGTCACTTCCATACACTGCATTAGCTGACATTAGTTCCTGTCTCCAGAAGTACTGTCATTAATCTTTTAATTTGACAGTCAGTTTGTGAATTTTGGTTTGTTTCAACACTTTGTGGACTGATGAATTTCTGGGGAAGCACCGTGCCAGTATCTTGACGTGACCTAGATGAAGCCATCATCCCATGAGGAGGAGTGGGAATACAACCAAGCACCGATCGTTACACTCAGGTATGCTCAGAATGGGGTCACAACGCTGACAACACAAACTGAACCTAGCAGCCGTAAAGGAATACTGTTTGAGCAAAACATTCAAATCTGCACAAGAACCGATGGAGTTTATAGTTTTTAGGTGTAAAATAAGGCATTAGTTGTTGATACGTGTTAAAACACTGGAACATAACGCAATGCTTTCCATCCCTGTGTTACTGTCCGGCATTAAACTGAAAAGGCTCACCTGTGGACGTCTTCTCTTCTTCAATGTGTGGGGTTTCCTGGTTAGGTTCCTGCTGCGTCTCTAATTTCAGCAGATAAAGTGTTTGCAGTTTTTTTTTCTTTTTAAGTGTAGCAGTGCATGCTTCTCTTTCTGCAAACTAAACAGACACTCTACACATGCACAATGTGCACACAGATGTACACATTGAGGGACAGGGATTTGAGAGGACAGCTCAGTGCCTCCTCTCAGGCACAGGTAGGATGTTCTCCTTGTTAGAGTGATGGATTAGTTGAACTTCAAACCATTAGGCTTCAAGGAATCCTGTTCAACTGGAGGCCTCTGCAAAACATAAAGTCTCAAACTAAACAGCCAAACTGAGAAAATGTTTGAATTTATTCAAATTAATTTTATAGGAATTTACCTAAAAATGCGTAATCTTTTATGTGTTAAGCTGGAGGGAAAATGTTTGCGTTTTAAAAATTTGCAGTTTTAGTTATTTTTTTTTATTTCTTGCAGTCAAGAAGAATTGTTGGAACAGGAAACCAATCGTTGTTAAATAGGCCGGGTGTTGCAGGTGTCCAGCACAAAGCCTCAGCGCTCACTGTGAGCGTCTGCGTCGCAGGAGTAAGAGCTAAGTTTAGCAAATCCTCTCAGTGTTTGTCAATGGCGGCACGTGTGGGACAACCTGCAAAGAAACTCACAAAGGCACACCCTCACATGCAAACACACCCCAGACACACACGATCTGTAGGAATTCACTGTGACAGGTGAAGGCACGTGCCATGCACATGCACACCTGCCTGAAAAAGTACTTAATAGTGCATTTCTCACGAGAAGCCATTTGATTAGAACTCTTTATTAAATATATGATATTCACCTGCCATTTAATTAAAAATGCAGTTTTTACATTTATATAAGTAAGTAAACTTTATTTATATAGCACCTTTCATAGATAAATCGCAAAGTGCTTTACATAAATACAGAATACAGGCATAAAATGAACAGCAAGAACAGCTGATAAAAACAATAAGAACAGATGAGTAAAAACATTAACAGCAGCTGAGAAAAACTAAGAACAGCTGAGAAAAACAGAAAGGACTGATAGAAACAGTAAGAACAGCTGATAAAAATGTAAGAAACACTGATAAAAAAAACAGTAAGAACAGCTGATAAATAACAGTAAGAACAGCTGAGAAAATGTACGAAACACTGATAATAACAGTAAGAACAGCTGAGAAAAACAGTAAGAACAGTTGATAAAAATGGTAAGAACAGCTGATAAAAACAGTAAGAACAGCTGATAAAAACAGCAAAACAGCTGATAAAGAACAGTAAGAACAGCTGAGAAAAACAGTAAGAACAGTGGATAAAAATGGTAAGAACAGCTGATAAAAACAGTAAGAACAGCTGATAAAGAAAAGTAAGAACAGCTGAGAAAAACAGTAAGAACAGTTGATAAAAATGGTAAGAACAGCTGATAAAAACAGTAAGAATAGCTGATAGAAACAGTATAAACAGCTGATGGAAAGAGTAAGAACAACTGATAAAAAGATAAAGAACAGCTGAAAAAGTAGCTGATAGAAACAGTAAGTAGAACATTTAACTAAAAGATTATCTAAATAAAAATGACTTAAGATGCTTTTTTTTTTTTTTTAGAAATCAAGAGATATGGCCTCATGAAGAGACAGGGGGAGGTCATTCCACAGTCTGGGGGCTACAGTGTGAAAGATATGTCACCCCGAGTTTTAAACCTGGGTCTTAAGGGCATTTTGGGGGGTTCAACGCCGAAGCCCAAAGGGTGCGGGCTGAAGAATAAGGAATCAACATTTCAGTGATGTATCAGTGATCAGTTAAATGGCCAGACCCACAAGGGTCTGTCCATTTAACGCTCTGAAAAAAAGATTAAAATTTGAAAATTAATTCTAAATTTGACAGGTATCCAGTGACGGGTGTAATGTGTGACCTTCTACTAGTTCCTGTTAAAAGCCTTGCAGCAGTGTTCTGGACCAACTGGAGACGACTGACAGCAGATTTGTTAAAACAAATAAAATAGGGAATTACAATAATCTAAACAAGAAGAAATAAAATCAAGACATTTGAACAAATGTGGGGCATATTTTTGTCAATAATTATCAGCCTTGGAAAATGTTTATGTTTATGATGGTCAAAATTAAAAGGCTTGAAACAGGCAAAAACTTATGCATGGAAACTTCAGGGTAAGAAAAATAAAGCTCAAAGACCAAGAAAACAAACACTGGGTTCATTGTTGATGTAAGAGATTGGGCTGGCAGAGGTTGCTGCATATACGAGATTAGCTGTGGTTTTAAGCCACAATCTGGAGACTGAAAGACATACACAGCTCCCAGAGATTATCAGTAAAGATTTCTTTAAAACCTTTTTTCTCTTAAAGATAGTAATGCCACTGCTTTAAAACTAAAAAAGGTGAAGTGCTAAGCTGAGATACTGAGCAAAAACAAAACGTGTGGCCTTTTTTTCTCATTCTATTAGAAGAAAAAATGTAAAAAAAAAAATAAAAAAAACCTTTACAAACAATTGCATTCAGTGCTCAGTGGTTGTCATGGTTACATATTTAAGTTTGAAGTGGTCTCAATAGGTGCAGAAAAATTACACAGGTAGATTGTGCACAGAACAAAAGTTTACCGTAGGCAGGTTACATCATGACCCAAATACAGGTAGTCCTCGACTTACGAACGGGTTCCGTACCTACAAACCGTTCGTAACTCAATTTTAACGTAAGTCGGAACTCATTATACTGCGCCGCAAACCCGTTCGTAAGTCCGGATTTTTGCCGTAAGTCGAGGAAATACATGTAAAATGTATGTTAACGCTGCGCCCCACACCCGTTCTTAAGTCCGAGTTGCTGTAAGTCAAGGGCGCCGTAAGTCGAGGACTACCTGTAATGTATTATGGAAAATATAACTTTTAGCTATTTACTTATAGGTAAAAATCTCTTTTCTTTTATCACATGTTTAAAGTTTGCTGGTGGTGGTGATTTTCTTAGACAATGAGTTTTGTCCAGCTATAAATGTTGTCCTTTGGAAAGGAGGATCTATATTGTTGCCTGAATAACACTGGGTACACCACTGGAACCCCTGCTGTGTGGACTGAACAGCTAACAAGTAACAGCTGGCCAATATAGGGTGCCAGGGTGCTGCCTCACCTCTCACCACTTCACCACAGTACTTTGAATAAGACAAAAAAATAAATAAATAAAAAATTTCAAAATATATGTATATATTTTTAAGTTGTGTAAGATACATTTTGTATCGTTAATGATGAGTAAAGTTGTTTTGTTCAGAAATGTCTGTTGTTTCTTGCTGTTGTTGGACATAATGTTTTTATGCTGCTCGTGCTTAGTGTATATTTAGCTGATGTTTTTCTTAGTTTATATCTTAGAACTTATTTCTGTTTTTCTTTTACATTTTATTGTTGGATGTAATAGGGACCCTGTGTATATAGTTTCATTCCACCACATGTACCACATGAGATGTGAATAACAAATAAATCTCTCTCACTCTGACTCTGATTGGTGACGTATTTCTGCCCTGGGGTGAAAAAAACTTTTGCCCATAGATTCGCATTAGAAGTTGTAGATGTGCACTAACTCCTCTTCAGTTAAAAAATAGGACCATTCTGGGCACACCTCTCCTGCGCCCAGAGTTGAATGCACTGTACGGATTGTGCTTCTTGAACAGATTGTGCAGTGACACTCACAAGTTGCAGGTAGGCTTTAAGCCCTTTATCTAATGCCTCTGTTGCCATTTATGACTGACATGACTGTTTGTGGAAAAAAAAAAAAACTTCAGCTGATTGTGTATTCTAAAAGTGGGAACTGGTGAGTTTGTTTGTTTGTTTCTGGAGCTAGCATGCTAGCACTAGTCTTCAGGTCATTGTACTGGGCCCTGTGATAAATCAGTGCTATTGCTACATTTATTTGAATGTGCTTATAGAAAAAAATAATAATCAAACATTAACACTTTTCTATACTAAATGTCACTGATTGTATTGCTCTACTATTTCTGAACACCTGCATTTATATTGATCTGGATAATGAAAAATAAGCCTCTTATAACTAAATAGCATACAATTTGTCAGTGTACCTTTCTTTCAATATATTGAGCCAAGCACAGCCATCTCCAACTCTGCGTCCGAAACGTTCCTTTTGCGTTTCAGGTTGTGCTG
>JARVGS010063314.1:0-12505 GCA_031762315.1 Hypsolebias antenori
TCCCCTTCTTCATTCTTTTCAGAGCTTTCCAGACTTCACCCTCACTAATCTTTCCCACTTCCTGGTCCACAGTTTCTGTGACCTCCACTCTTCTTTCTTTTTCATTTTCTGCATTCATTAGCTCCTCAAAGTACTTGGTCTCTTCGACACACAAAAAATCTACCTTCCTTCTCTGCATCATGCCAGCCAGCTCTCTACATTTCCCTGTCTTTGTCCCCACACTTAGATTTACCACCCTCAGTCCTACATTCTTGACTTTCCTCTTCTCCCTCTGTCTCCTGACACGTTTCCCTCCTCATGGTTTTTGTCTAACAGTAGCACAATTTCCTCCGGCACCCTGTTTGTCAACATTACCGGTGGCGGTTGTTGTTAACCCAATCCCCGACCGATCATAAGCATTTATGGTGTCGTTTAGATTACATTATTACATTACATACATTACATTATAGTTTTGGCAAAGTGTTTTACATTGGATGTGCTTCCTGACACAACCCTCAACATTTACCTGAGCTTGGGACCGGCACAAGAGATACACTAGCTTGTGCCAGTAGCTGGTTTTATGATTAATTTAAATATGATTGTTAATTCACTGACAATGAAACGTGAGCAGCTGTGTTTTGAGTAATTACTTTTAGAAACTTTTATTTAAGGTTTTTGTTTAACTTAAAGTTTATTCAAGCTGTTTTATTAGATGCTCAAAAGTTTCTAACAACAGATGATAAACGTGTTCATGTGCATAATTGCTTTAGTCTTTGAAGACAAGTTTTCAGCATTTTTATGAGGTCAGTTTGTGCCAGAGGACATGATGAGCAGTCTGCTAATACACTGTATTAATAGGATTGCTGTGAGTGATTTAATCCTCTGAAGCTCACATGTTTGGTCACAGTCAGGTGTGAAAGCCTCGGGGACACTCATGAAGGACCCGCAGCTCCCAGGTAAAACTATCTCATTTACATTTTTAATGCATCCACTCACTGTTTCTGGTTTAGCATCTTTTAGGTCAACTATTGGGATATGATTGTAGCTTGTTGGTCATTGTGGGAATGTTTACTTTTTATGATTTATTTACTTATTTTGATTTCTTGGACATAAAACAATAGTTTAGCTCATCAGTTATAACTTAACAGCCATAATCAATTTTAATAACTTGTACAAATCTTTACAATGCTGCAGAAACATCATGTTAAATCTTATACAAGAATTAAAAAAAAAATACGACACCTAATTGTACCTATGTGTTTGATAATTGAGCCTGAAAAGTAAATTATGTAATTTTTTTAATGCAAGATATCAAGTACAGTAATGGAAAATTGCAACAGCTGAGAAAAATATACACAGTATATGTTGTTTAACATAATTTTGGCTCATCTTGTGCCTTTAACAACCCTTTTTGTTCAGTTATATCCAGAACTTTTTTAATTGTTCTGCCAGTTTAAGTAGCTTACATCCCCAAAAATAACTTTCTACCTTTGGAAGTGACCCACAAATATTCTGTCTAAAAGAAGCAAGTAATCCTCGTTGTCCTCAGAAGTTTGCCAACCATCAGCTAAATTTAGCCAGCAGGAGTTGCTGCAGTATCACTATAGCTGATATCTGAAACTAAAATAACTAATTTATTGTGTAGTGTTGCTCATCTCATTTTGTGCTTACAGTCCATTTTCAAATGATTACATGTGCTGACGAGGGATCATCTGCTCGTGTTTTAGCATCTCTTCAATCAGCAACTTCCTGTTAAATCAAAAGAAGCCTTGTGCAGAGTTGGAATGAAAAATCAAGAAATTGTTTGACTGAAATCATATGCCAAAGATTTAATCAAAAACCACACTGAATTCAATAATTGTGTTTGAACAAAAGTCAGTTCCCAGAGTAGATCCTGGTTTAACATTCAAATTTACAACAGTTGTGTAGGATGTAATGTAACAAAGTGTAAATGTTCTACATTAATTTTCATTTTAAATATGAATAATCTAGTTGCAAAGCTAACAATGCATGTGTCAAATAAAAGGAAAGCTTCTCCTGATAGATTAGATTGTATTTAAACATTTATCTAAGTTTTTGAAAAAGTCAAATTAGCCTAATTTTCATTATTATTTAAATAAATAAAAATAAAGCAGTTTTTGAAAACTGCAAAACCAGCAGACATCTCAAACAGAAACTAAAAATAGAGAAATGAATTAAACGGATGACGTAAAAAAATAAAAAGGGCATTTTAGTTCAGTCAGAGCACGTTAACACTGAGGTCAATCTCATTATCGATGTCCTGGAACAGCTTTACTAATTCTGTCTGAGCACAAGTTACACATCAGAGTCAAAAATGGCTGACAGACATTTTATTTCTTTTCTTGATTTTCAAGGCAGCAAACCAAGGCTGTGGCCAAAGCAGAAACCAAGCAGAAAAGCTGAAGACAACTCACCAAATGTGGAAAAATCAGTGTCAGCCCTCACGTCTGCTGCCATCCCTCAGCTGACCGAAGCAGAAAGAATGAAGCAGACCCCTTTTGAAAGAATAGTCTATGACATGGCCCACAACGAGAAGACAAAGAACGACCTGATGCTGGGCCGAAGAATTTGCTTTTATGAGCTGCGTGGAGAAATCGGCCACGGGAACTTCTCAACAGTAAAACTGGGGATCCATTCCTTGACAAAAGGTATAAAAATGTTTTGATTATGTGGTTTTATTCTATAATTTATTTACTGATGTCCCAAATTTCTCTAAGTTGGTTTACACTTTTTTTTTTCTGACGCTTTAGGTTAAAATGACAGGTTTAAAGAATGACAACGCTTTAATCAAATTAGTTTCCAAAACTAACAGTGTTCTCATGTTCTTGTGGAAACCATTCCACCGTCTTTTGTATGTTTTAGTCCTCATTTCTACAGTTTCTCACATTATATCTTTCAATTTGTCACTCTGTTGTCACAGAGAGAGTTGCTGTCAAGGTCGTGGACAAGCTGCGTCAGGATAGGAAGAATCCGCCTTTTGCCTCCTCAGAGATCAGCTGCATGGAGAAGTTGAGCCACCCCAACGTAGTGCGCCTTTACGAGGTGATCGAGACCAGCAGAAGGCTGTATCTGATTATGGAGTATGGAAGCGGTGGAGATCTGTTCTCTCGAATCACTACTAGAGGGAAGCTGAACGACCTGGAGGCCAAGCTGGTCTTTGCTCAAATCATCTCTGCTGTTAAACACATGGTGAGACACATTCAGTCTGCTTTTTTACTACACAGAGTGTTCTACCACATGTGGCATGAATTGTTGGGGTATTTATTGCCTTTCAAGTTGTGACCAAAAAGCTTTAGTCGGTAAATGAGTTAAAATGCAGATGGAGATTTCTTGTCACTTTTGCATTGCACGAGATAAGGAAGCTTGAGACAAAAATATGCAAAGACAGAGGATGAATTATCTAACAGGGCTACACAATTTCAAAGTTCACACTGACCAGTTAACATCTCTAGTCTTAGCCATAATAAGACTGATGGAGGAATTTTGGGATACGTGTCCAGTTGGTTGAAATCTGCGAATTTGCCTCTAGGTGTCACTAAAAACACCACGTTCATGCAAGTGAGCCAGCTTTAACATCAGTTTAGCAATAAATTTAATTTTGTGATGCTTTGCTTGTACTGTCTGACATGTTTTGAAGTCAGAGTCATACAACTGCTTAAAGAAATAACATGGAAAGACCTGGTTTCTCTCATCAGAGTCCAAACAAAGCTTGGTGTTTTGTCCAATTGTTATTTCTTCAACCGAATGACTGAGATAATTGAGTATCTTGCGCCTGCTACAGACACCTGTATCAGTGTGCTCTCAGTTTGGAAATGCAATAAGTTATTGTAACATCTAAGACAAGCTAACCATATTTACATTTTCAGACCAAGGACAAGATAGAGCAACGTTTTCCTACTTAAGACATGGCAGTTGAGGCAATCTTTCTAATGCACATCTGTACACAGCATCACTTTGGCTCCAATTATGAGGTTAGAGCCATGTGGTATGGTGCACGTCTGCTACACGTGGCCAACTTACATGGCCTGCATGAATTGGATCTTTACACAGAAATTGTTGATGTGCCACCGAGACCACTGAGGTGTTCCACAGAACTCCACAGGAAGTTCTTCCTTCCTGTAGCTATCAAACTTTTCAACTCCTCCCCTTTTTCTGCACATAGGACAATAAAATGTATCCTGCACCACAATAGACACTTTAAAGTTTTCACATTGAAACATGTCTGCACCTGACCTGTTTAGATCTTAACTCCTCGTATTTTTATATTCTCTGTTATTATATTTTGTGTGGTTAATTGTATATGTTCCTTTGGAACTGAAACTCTGGCACAACAATTTCCTGCAGTATCAATAAAGTTCTATCTTATCTTATCTTACCTTATCTTATCTTATCTTATCTTATCCTGTCTTATCTTATGTAAATAATTGTGATGGGTTGATGGAGTAAACTATAAAATAACATCTGATTTGTTGCACCACAAAAAAAAAAAAAAAAAAAAAACAGTGGCCACAGTTGATTCCCATATTAAAAGATGGGTGCTGTTGAGAATGTCTCATGAGTTGAAGTGTGCAAGTTTGCCACCAGATGTCATTAAAAATCAAACCCAAAAAGAGAAATTAGTTCTGATTTTGTGTTCACAGCAAAGACTTTAACCTTCAAGTTGTCAGGGCTCAGTTTGCTGTAGGGAGTCTTTATTGGGTGAGGTTTATAACACATAGGCTTTTGTGTAAATTCATGTCAAAGTCTTACTTAAAACTATTATTTTGCTTCTTCTTTTTCTCAGCACGACTGTAACATTGTCCACAGAGACCTTAAAGCGGAGAACATCTTCTTCACGACGAGTTACTGCATCAAAGTAGGAGACTTCGGCTTCAGCACCACTTGTGGCCCCAATGAGCTTCTCACAAGTTTTTGTGGCTCTCCACCTTACGCTGCTCCTGAACTTTTTAAACAGAATGGTTACCTCGGACAGTACACAGACATCTGGGCTTTAGGAATTCTTTTGTACTTCATGGTGACGGCGACTTTACCCTTCTTCGGAGAAAACCTGGGGAGGCTGAAGCGCTGCATCTTGCAGGGGGCTTACAGCATCCCTGCTTATGTGCCTGACCCGTGTCAGCTCGTCATTAAGGGAATGCTGCGGATTGTGCCTGTTGACCGCACCTTGATCTCTCAGATTACAAACAGTGCTTGGCTGAAGGGGATTGAGTACCCTCAACCATATGTCTGTTTACCTTCATCTCCAGTCCACTTTGCTCAGAGCAACCAGCCTCTCAGTGTGGAAGAACAAGAAGTGAAGAACTGCATGTCTGCTTTAGGCATTTCAAAATCTCATTTACAGAATAATCTCAGTTTAGACTGTAGGAGCCCATTGACAGGGACCTACAGGATCCTCCTCCATCGGGCCCAGAAGAGGAGGTTAGTGGAGGCTGTAGGATATTCATCACTTCACCCTGAGGACTACGAGAGTCTGAACAAGTGGTCCGAAGCATCTGTTGGCAAACACGTACCCACCACTGTCTGTGTCATATTGTAGCATAAATGAATTGTAAAGGACTTCTCATTATTAGTCACTTCGGACTCTTTTATATATCAGTATGTCACGCGTAGATCAAAATGTCCCACACGTGGAGGATGAGGTCTCTTAAGTAATAACTTGCTGTTCTGATTACAGCAAGCTTACTGACGCAGAACATCATCTCTGAACGGCCATCAGCATCTTCCAATCCCTCTTAGTTAAAACTTAACCCCCCCTGAGGTAATCCAGGACCACAGGTAATCCTAATCAGGGACACAATGAGAACATGAGAGAAAAGTACTTGCAAATAAATCAAATCAAGGATTAATAAAATGTAAAACAAGCCTTTTTTTAAAAGAATTTAAAGCACAAGAGTTGTTTGAAATGCTTCTAGTGAATTTGTATAGTTGAAAGTTACAGCAACACCACTGACACAAACAATGACGTTTTTTGTTTCAAGGTAAAATCTTGGTAACAAAGACCGGTTTCTCCTTGATATTCTGTTTGCCTGGAGATTCATATATTAAAAAGTGCTGGGAAACATTTGTTACCAAGAGTTTTCTTTACCGTGGTGAATATTTCCTTTTTTTTTTTTTTGGCTTGCAAAAGTGGAAGACCAATGAAACCTGACTCTTCATAGTTCTCAGAAACAGATTTTGAAAAGACTCCGAGCACTTTTATGCTGACACTGTATTGCATGTACACGGAATATGTATTTCTGAACTCATCTGAAGTTATTTCCTCCTGAATGTGCACTCAAACTTTGAAAACTCATTTTTTTTCCCCCATTAAAATGTTTCTTTTTAATTTTCATCTGCCTTCATGGTTTCCCGTGGTTTCTAATTCAGGAGTCCCGCTCTGCCTGTTATCATCACCTTCGTGTGTTTTGCTAGTTCTGCCAGCGTTTTGTTGTACCTTCTCTGTTGTAATGCCATCCTTCGTGGATTTTTATTTCGCAATGAAATGAAAAACCTTCAACCTGCTGCTTGTTCACACATGAATATGCGCACATCGTGTTGGGCCAACGTTTAGCTATTATCAGTGTTCAAATAAGTGCCAAAAAGAGATTTAGGGCTGCTGTTTATTTAGGAATCCTGTTCTTGCTCAATGCTATCTGGGAAATCTGCAGAGCCGTTTACAGAATGATTGTTAAAACTTTGTGATAATGCCACCAATAATGTTTTCTAGGACATCAAGATAAGTTCAAAGATTTTCTACAGCACCAAAAAATTTTTCATGTGGGGCAATAAATGTAAGATAAGTATCAGTAGTGATATAGTTATGACAATTAAGAGGCAAAAAATACAATCAACTATGAGAAAATGATTTTGAAATGTCACTTTTTTGAGGCATTTGAAAATAAAAAGATGAAAATAAAAAGTGTTCTCTGCTTTTCTTACCTTATTTTCTTTTAACACACATTCACAGCACTTTGCTTTGTCTGTATTTTTCCATCTGGCATGTACACACTGAGCCAAGACATAAACTGAACAAGTCGTATTTGTTGGTAATTGTGTTTGGCAGTGAAGGAGCAGCTTTGGACTCTGGATGAATGACAAATCTTCTCAGATCATAAAAAAACAAGGTTGTGCTGATTGTGAAATTTTCCGTGGCCTTATTTAGGCATCATCCATTTTGGTGCGGGAGAGTCAGACGGGATTTTAAACTGGGTGAAAAACATTTTCAAAAGTGCAGTGTCAACTCTCCAAACATTTCCATATTAGGTCATGAATTCCCTTGAAAAAATAATTAAAGAAATATTTATGTCATTCTGATTCTCATTCTGAAAGTGAACTCAAAACATTTATTTATTTATTTTTGCTTTAAAGCTTCAAAATCTGGCATTTAGAAATAATTCTATTACAATCAAACCAGCAGGGTTTTATGTATCAGGACATGTTAAAAATTACGTTAATCTCTGCAGGTTCTCAACTTACTCTAATTTAATTTCAAGGTCAAGATCAAGGTCAAATTTCTTTATTGTCATTCGCATCAAATGTGGTACTTGTGGTGGAACATAATGGTGTACACAGGGTCCCAGTTACATCCAACAAAAGCATAAATTGGTGGCGTGGTGGTGCAGAGCTTAAAGTAGGTGGGCCTGTGATCAGAAGGTCGCCGGTTCAACTCCCCGGACCGACAGCATCAAAATGTGGGTGGGACAGGTGAAACAGTCACACCCGCCTCCACCATCATGTGCCCCACCCTGGGCCCTTAGGCAAGGCTGTGAACCCCCCTGCTCCCAAAAACAGGACTCAGTGATACCTGTATCAATAAAGTTTAAATAAAATAAAACAAAAAAATGTGTAAAACTACAACTTATCCATTATGTGATTACTTATTAAACAAAATGCAATCAAAATTGAAAGCAGTGTGTTGAATATCAAGTCCATCCAAGAGGCTTCCATTGCACTTAAGGACAGTAACAGCCATGCTGCTGACTGAAAAAAAAAATTCACCTTTAATAAACTTTAACTCTTAATTAAATTATAATCAGAAAGTGTGACCACCTCTGTAAAAGGTGGTTTTAACATTTTGTTAGTCTGCAGCATGTAGATGTGTGTTGTCACAATGCCAAGGTGGAAAAACATCAGCATTAAGACATTTTTCCTTTGTCCAGTCTCTCCACGACTGATTTCAACTCTACATGTGTCCTTGAGTATAAACCGGTGGTTGTCACTATTACTTGAGTGCTGTCTATACGTGGATGGTCATAGAGCGGCCGCCCTAAACTTTATAACTTTCTATGTGACACAGAGATGGAAAAATAAAGGAAATAAAGTCACAAATTGAAAAATCTGAATTCTGTCATCAGCCTCCAAGCACAAAAACATCTGCTCCTCCTCAAAGTCTCAGGGGTTGGTTTGCACTTGCCATTTTGATATACAGTACTGTATATAATTTTTAAACATAAATACTTAAGTAAATGCTGCATATGCAAAGTTTTAAACAGTGGTGGCTTTGCTTCTTGTGAAGGAGATGCTCTCATGATCAACGTCACCCTATGGCCAACCAAAACCGGAGTCAAACCCAGTTCAGTTTGATTTGAGCCTTGGTGGAGCAGGTTCTAAGAATCAAGCTGGAAGCAGGTGGGCCACTTTAAGTCCATGGAAAAAGGTCATTGGCAACTAATGCTGCTCATCAACAGAGTTACATGACATTTTCCAAACAATATGGAGTCCATCCTTTAGCATTGCACATCTCATTTACAACTTTCACCAACAGAACTAAATGTGAGAAACATTCATTCAGAAGCTGCTTCTTCCCAATATTTTCCGAGTTGTTGTTCATCACGCCAGC
This sequence comes from Hypsolebias antenori, assembly GCA_031762315.1. NCBI lineage: Eukaryota > Metazoa > Chordata > Actinopteri > Cyprinodontiformes > Rivulidae > Hypsolebias > Hypsolebias antenori. The sequence goes on from JARVGS010063314.1 coordinate 8,819, forward strand.
ACTCTGATGCAATATGACAGATCTTGTAAGTGTTTTGTCTGTATTGGGACTTTCTTCTCTGAGACAACGGTGATGTTTAGTTTTACAGTCCGGTTCACTGTTCGGCACCAAAAGTTGTCCTGACGTGAACTTTTCTTCGTTTGCACTCTGATGCTGAAACGTGTAACCTGAACTGAACCCATGGATCTACATGAAGGGGAAACTGACACATATTTACTTTTTTGGCTTTGCAGTATTCAACATTTGAAGGCATCCCTGAGTAACTTTAACAGAAGTTAGTAATCTCACTGAACTGGGAGTTTTGAAAGGACAGCTGATAAATAAACTATCACACGGTGAAACCTGAAGACTTACAGCCCTTTTTAAAGTATTCATTTGTCATTTTTTGTGCCATGATCACATTTAGCAATATGCCAAACATTACTATCCAAGGTTTTAAGATGTAATCAAATTGTATTTGTCTTTACTCAACATTACCGTCTAATTTTAGACAATTTCTTTTAAATGATACATACTCAAGTAAAAATGTACAAAACAAATGCCTGACTTTTAACATTTGGCATTTTTGACCTTGGTGTTTTGTTCCAACTAAGTGCAGGGAATTGTTTCTCAAACTCTGTCCAGATGAAAATAAACAGAAATGATGATAAATCAGCCCCAGAAAGGAAACAGGGTTATTTCAGGAAAAATATTACTTCTTAATTACTGTTTTTTTATTTTTTTATTTTTTAGTTTAATAAATAGTAGCATCTAAAGTTGATATTTGTTAGATGTTTCAGCACAAGTTTTGCATACATTTGAAACAAAACACATGGTGGCTCTTGGTTAGGTTCTGCCTCAAAGGCAGCTCAAGTTTTCAATTTGATCAATTTTTGTGTTTTGTTAAACCAAAAGAGAATTTAGAGAACAAAACTGCTTCTAACTGCAACAATAACACGTCTTACACAATTCACATCTTAAACTTTAGACTTTGCTGATGATGATGTCTGAGGACATTTCACAACACATCCATTATCTTCCAGTAAACCTGTTGGATGCAGAAACTGTTGTATCCAGTTTTCCAAGAAGCTGCAAGATGACTAATAATGGAGAAAAAAAATTAACCTTATTTAATGTGCCCTTAAAGCACTTTATTTTTTACTGATCTGTTTTTGATAATATGATTATTAAATGTGGAAGAACTATTTGGACAATTCAAAAGCCCAAATATCACCACGTGAAAATGTTCATCATTAAAAGACCCACAGCTAAAATATTTAGTAAGCAATGATAATATGAGCTAAATGTACTTAAAGCATCGTAAATATAAGTATTCAGTGTCCTGCAATATGCTTTTTGTTAGTCCTTCATGAATATTAATGCTACTTCACTTTGGGGCAGCTGTGGCTGAGTGGTTAGAGAAGTCATTCTCCAACGGGAGAGTTGGGGGTTCAATTCTACCAGCAGTCACATGCTGAAGTGTCCGTGGGCAAGACACTGGACCCTTCATTGCCTCCAGTGTGTGTCCCATCGGTGTATGAATATGATCTAAAGCACTGATTAGTCTTTGTGGAGACATAGTAAAGTGCTGTATGAATGGGTAAATGAGGGCACAGATTGTAGTGTAAAGTACTTTAAGTATCTTGAAGGTGCTATATAAGGTTCATTTACAGTTTACTTTATAATTCAAAGATTAATTGTCCTGTAAAAGAAACAAAGCTTCAAAACTAATTCTGAGATTTTTTTTTTTTTTTGCTTTGTTACAGTGGATTTTTCATCCATGACAGACAGACTTCACATAATTTATTTAGTTCAAAAGGCCAGGAGGTTTTCTTAACCCAGAAGGAAACACTCAGTAATAAAAATAAATAAATAAAATACATGAACCAACTTGTAAAAAACATTAAAATTTCAGAAAATAAAAAAAATGTTAGCATTTTGTAAAAGACATAAAAGCATATACTGTAAATTGTAAAAATGTTGTGTGGCACACTTATTTGTTTTAGAGCATATTTGTAACCCCCCATAGGTCCTTTAAATGTTGCTTCCAAGGAGCCAGACTTCTTAATAATCTTAAAGTTTTTTTTTTCCTCAGGCTTTCTGAAGGTTTGAAGGTTTTTGGGCGGTAAGTTTGCTTCTTGTACAGGAACACCACAGCATATTTCCAATGTGGAAAAAATGAGGAAAGTTGGCATGTAGAGAACAAGATCATTTTCAGCCCTGAATAATCAAACAGTATCTGAAAGTTCTTAAGAAACAGGACAAAAATCCAGCAAAGACTGGTGATGCATCACTCTTCAGTTGTTCATCTATAGTGCAGTGTGTCACATTTTCAGCTGATCACGCTTTACAAATAACTCTGTTGGTACTAAAAATCCATATTTCCATGTCCAACTGTGCTATATATGATACTTTTCATCGATTCAACCAGGGGCGATTGTAGAATCTGACCTTTAGGGGCACTTAGCCCCAGTGCTGACATTGGCTCTTGGCTTGAACAACGCAGAGGCGGTTGGCAATTGGGGTGGGGGCCACATTGGTGGAGGAGTCTGGGTGTCTTCCCCCAGACATTTTTGAATGAAGTAGATGCCATTTCCTGCATCCTGGTGTATTTTACAGGTTTTTAAACATCTATGTTTACCTACAAAAGTAAACAATTGATTCAATAACTATTTTAAAGAGCATGACAAAACAAGAGGTAGCATTAAGCTAGCGGTGCGCAAAACTGACACATGGAGCACTCTGCTTTACATTAAACACTTTGTACAAAATCAGTTTGGTGTTATAACAAACAAAGACTAAACTTATGCAACCAGAAGTTACAACATATACTGTATCTACATACAAAACACACAAAACAAAGCACAACTAGCTTTAAGCATTAACTTTAAATTTAACCATTACACATAATGGCTGTTGTATTCAGCTGCTCACGAGGTCGGCCACAGGGCTTTATCCATATGTTATAGTTTTCCAAACTCCGTTTAGGTTTTGGAAACGCGATAAACTCTATTCCATCCTCTAAACACTCGGGGTACCAATGTCTGAATTAAATGTTGTCCACTGAAACGTTTAACCGTTTTTCAGACAATTTTTCACAAAATCCCTCTGACCACAAAGCGTTCGAAATGCAAAACCCAGAAAATGTTGTCAGAGAAAAAGGGGGTACAGCTCTGCAGGAATAAGGGGTGTTTTACTTCAGGACAGACTGAGATTGCTGATTAGTCAGTTGCTGAAAAAACTACACTGGATTGATTGACAGCTGGCGTGGATCTGACTCGTGCAAAAAAACAAGACATTATTGACCCTTTTAAGACTGTCATCATTTATTCCATATATCCCAATTTATTCAATATTTTGGTGAACCCAAGGTTTGAGAACTGAGTTTCCTTACAAAAGCCTAATGATTTTTCAGGGGTGCTGTGATAAAATTTAAGGGTGCATGAGCACCCCCAAAAGAAGCCACTGGATTCAACTAAAGAAAACGAAACAACTTGTGCCTTTGAGACAAGCTGCTGGTAAAATTTACAGCTACCGAGTTGGTGGTGTAGTGGTAAGAGTTGTTGCCTCACCGCAAGAAAGACACAGGTTTGCCTCCCAGCCTTTTTGTCTGAAGCTTGCATGTTTTCCACATTCATTCAACCTTTATTTATACAGGCTAGCCTCGTTGAGCCATGGGGACTCATTTACAAGAGGGACCTGTTGCAC
>JARVGS010063317.1:0-12500 GCA_031762315.1 Hypsolebias antenori
TTACATTAAAATCGAGTTACAAATGGTTTGTAGGTACGTAACCCGTTCGTAAGTCGAGGACTACCTGTATATATAGATATATATATATATATATATACACACCAAACGATTAAAAGTTTCATTGAAATCTGTCCAGTGGTTGGTGTTTTGCTAACGGATAGACACAGTGGACTCCAACAGTTAATGAGAAAGTTTCAAAAACAGATTGTGAATGATCTGCTGTTGCTCAGAACATGAGTTGGGGATGACTCTCAGCTATTAACGCAGCATATTTTAGCATGTTATTTGTAAACTGAACTGTGCTGAAGCAGCTTTGTGTTCGCTGAGGGGGCTTGACGTTGGTGGATTTTGTGAACTGGGTGGACTCCTTCAGATGTACATCCAGTGATTACAAATCATCCATGGGTTCTTGAGCTTTTTTGTGAACACATCATACAAATAAACAAACATACAGGCATTTACATTTTCATCCCTTCACATATGGTGTCAGGCAAAAATAAAAAGTTGTTTTTCCACTGCATGTTTATATGACAAGTTTGCGCCACAGGTGTAACTCAGCAGCTTGTCCAGCCTTGTACAGTATATTACCAGATGACTGAGACAGATTAAAGTCTCATCTGGGGGAAACACTTAACAATTCTGCGCCGCTAGTTGATAAAAAAAAAAGTGCTGCAAAGACATTTTCTGCAATAGGTCTTCAGTGAGACGTTAGCAGTTGGAGACAGGGCTGCACGTTGCCTGGGCAACAGACATGCATGTGCATGTTGTGAAACTTTATAACAAATGCTGCATATTGTGAATTTAAGCTCACATGATCAGCCGGTACAAGACCGTGAAACACATGCAGAATTTCTTTCTCTTTCATTTAGCTGTGTCCTTTAATCGACTCGAGCGCTCGTTTCCCCCGAGGGCAGCAACCAGAGAGAAATATTTGTCAAACGTATTCTTCCACTGCATGGAGCACTGTATCTGTAAACAATTCATTTTACAGGGTTCAGAATGCTTAAAATTTATTTATTTATTTTTTTATTGCGTTATTAGAAAAATATATATGTGCAGAATGAAGACCTAATATTCCCTGAAGGACTGAATGTCAGAGATTTAATCTAAAATCACAGAAGACAAATCTTAAAAATGCAAAATCGACATAATTTTGCAAAATCCCATGTTAGCACGCAGAGTAATGACTCTCAGCTACTACCACAGCAAATTGCTCAGTTTCCATCAAACTGACTGAGTTTTGGACGTTTTGAGCTGGTTTTATTTGATTATTCATCATAATTGAATTGATCAGTTGTAAATGAATGTTCATTGATTACTTTCTAAAACTGATTAAAATCCATCCAGTAGGAGATATTTTTCTAACAGACAGAATGCACTCCAGTCTTAAACAAAGATCTGATGCAATGTTTTAAAGCTCAGAATAGAAGTTGAGTATAACGCAGCCGCTAACAGACTAGATTTTAGCTCATCATCTGTAAAAAAAAAAAAAAAAAAAGACTGAATTTTAGCTGTTGTGTTTTTTTAATATCAGCCGGCTGTTATCAGATATTAGCCATCTTGAATCAAGTTGACTCCAAATTTTAATCAGATGTAGATGTACATTTTATTATTGGGTTTTAACAAGCTACTGGTTTATTGGAAATTTTGCTAACAAACATACAAATACACAGAAGCAAAAACCCAATCGCCCACATTTTGTGTTAAAAAAAAAGGCAAATGTGTAAAATAACACCTGGATCCTTCCATGTGCTCTGTAGATTTTACACCTAGTGAGTTGAGCAGAAAATGTCCTTTTTGTGTTGCTCTACAGGATGAGGATGGTACGTTAACATTCCTCTGGCAAAAATGTGACTAATGTGAGTTTTTTACAGCCAAAATAATTTTAGTTTGTCCCACCTCCTCCATCCTGCCAGCCTCATATCACGCTTGTTTGTCTGCTGCCGAGGCCCGCAAACATGAATATTGACAGAATGGTTCATGAAATACAAAATGACCGTTTTTTTTTTTTCTCTCTTAGGGTTACTATACAGTATTTTATAATTTCAAGACACATAAACCCTGCTGTACCTCCTGGTTCTGGTTTATTTTCCCAGAAGAGGTTTTTGATTTGGCATTCATAGCCAAACGTGTTCTCAATATGACCAGAGATTGTGTTGAACGAAAGTAGTTCTTTAACCTTTAAGTATAGCTGACCCTAGCAAACTTTATTTGTAATATGTGGCACCACGCTTTGTGGAACTGAAAGCAGTGTTTTTTTTTTTTTCCTCTCTCCCCACTGTGGGGATTTCTCAAATCCCTGAGCCGAGGTTTTACGGTGCACACAAATATCACACTCTGAATAATAGTCTGAGAACACTTTAATAAAACGGCACACAGTGCACCGCACCACAAATGGGACGCAATTTTGAGCACAGCCTTTCAAAACGTGATTTGTCAGAGGGATTACCATAGCAACTGCCAATGACGCTGCACCCGGGATGGCAACAACTTAGTGTTGTGAGCCGTGTTTTGTTTGTTTTTTTTTTTAATTTTGAGATTAATTAGTTTGGTTTATTTTTGGTTTTCCTTGGGTTCAGTTTGTTTCCTGTCCCTCCCTGTCTTTCCTCTCATTTTCCGAGCACTTTTTTCTCTGTCCTGCCACACCCCTCTCCACCTGTTCCCTGTTATCATTAAGCCAGTTTCCTCATCAGCCCCAGTCAATTTAGTCTCTCTGTCCTCATTCCCACACTTCAGATTAACACTTCTGGGCAACAATCTTCAAGGCCCCCATTATCACGACCCCATAATTACCATAATCTGGCACAATACAGAATAAATTACCGTAGTATACAGTAAATATATTTCAAATTCTGACAGTTAGGTGTGTTATTATAATTGATATGCAAATATCCACATGCTTAGCAATGCATTGGCCATTGGCACCAAAATCATTTGTAATGTTGGGGGACACACTAGTGGGAGGCCTGGCGGGTCCTCCCCCAGAAAATTTTGAATAAAGTAGATGTCATTTCTTGCATTCTGGTGTGTTTTAATGGTTGTTTAACATCTATTTTTACCTAGATAAGTCAACACTTGATTCAATAACTATTTTAGAGTTAAAGGCACAACAAGAAGCAGCCTGACCAACAGCTCTCCTTGTGTGAATAGAGCACACTCCGTTTCTCTCAGCATCCAGTCTAAGAAGCATGGTGCAGCCTAAGTTAACTTTTAGGAGACAAAAACCAGTGTGAGTCTCTCCCCTGCAGTCTGGTGTTGTGGTTTTACACCCTAGTTCGTCGAGTTTCATTTTGTTTTCTGTCATTTTTGTTGCCAAGCCAACCTTTTTAGAAGTTTTGTTACTTTTGATGATTAAATCTTTAGGTTTTTACTTGAGCTTCTTGTGTTAGTCTGGGTTTGACTTCTAACTGTGATGCTTAAAAGTAAATGTTCTTTCTTGTTCTTTCTTTCTTCGCCTGCATGTTTTCTCCTGAAGATCCCTCAGATTAGCTATGCCTCAACGGCCCCGGAGCTGAGCGACGACAGACGCTACGATTTCTTCTCTCGAGTGGTTCCTCCAGACTCCTTCCAGGCCCAGGCCATGGTGGACATAATCCGAGCCCTGGACTGGACTTACGTCTCCACCGTCGCCTCGGAAGGCAGCTACGGGGAGAAGGGAGTGGAGGCCTTCACACAGCTCTCCAAGGAAGCAGGTAAGGACAAGGTGATTTGCAACAGTGGGAAAAAAAAAACAAAAAAAAACATGCACTTTAAATGTTAAATGGCATTTTCAAAACCCCTCTTTTGCACTCACTCACTCTGAAAGAAAAAAAGATTAGTTTGAATTTCCCATTTGCTGTAAAATCTGTTTTGGGTGGATGAATTATTGATCTGTTTGGCAGCTTCTTTTGGAGCTCTCCAGCGGTGTTAGTGGAAATGTAGTCAGAGAAACAGCTGGCAGAGAAAACATACAATCTCACCAATGAGCATTTTGCTTGTGTTATTTTTGTTTTAAGTTACAATTTTCTTTTGTTCTGATTTGTTTTCAAATTAATGTTCCAAATGTCCAAATGTCTCTTTGCTCATAAAACAGAGGAGAGAAACCCTTCAGCTGCTCAGTGGTCAATGATTTAATAAAAATGTTTCTCTTATCTTCATATTTTATCACTTGTTGTGAGATTCAGGGACTTTAAAGCACATAAAAATGGTCAGTGAAAAATATTTAGCTTTGTTGGAAGAAATGCATTTATCACAAAATTAGACAACAAGTGCATTTAAAGAAAACATATCTTAAATCAATGGTTCAGATATTTTGAGGTTCAGGAAGAAGATTATGAACAGTTAATATCTTACTTGTTGTAGACAGCTCTTTAAATAACCCCAGACTGGGAAAAAAAAAGTTTAATTCTGATTAAACAGACCAGCTAGTCGCACATTAACATATATGATAAAACTAGATAAAATGTTCCTGCCTTTGTTTTTGGGTGCTGAAATCAGCAGAACACTGCTTATGAAAGTTGCGACAATCAGCTCACACGATGTGACAAAGACTCTTCCTCTCAGTACGTAGCTGCAGAAGTTGCAGGAGACACCAGAAAGCTGCGTCATGTGCCCCACAGGTCCTAGTGCCTGACACGTTTGAGAACTGCTGTCACGCAAAAGAGATGAAACATCTTTAGTAAAAGATTTAACGTGACATGGTCATGATAAAAGTTTGTATTTCTTCTTTGGGGGGTGGGGGTGTGAGCCAAGTCCCACCTACTACTTAACACACAACTATGGGGTTAAAAAAGGGTTCTTTTCATCAAGACAAAACTAAAAACAGCTTAAAAATAATAAAAATTAATATCTGAATTTATAGCTGTGAGATCGGAGTTGTGTGAAACAATTGGAATCAACTCCTGGAAGAAAAATTACTTGAGGTATGTTTTTGTTTGTTTGTTTTAATTAGGTCAGTGTCACATTTGTTTACATGAAGGCAGCAGCAGGTATACCTGGGAACGTCCTGTGGGGGGTGCTGTACCTGCTCCGGTCTCATCTTCTGGTTACTGTGTGGTGTCCGGTATTTCCTTACATGTTGAGAGTGTCACTTCAGAATATGTACAAGCTCAATGAATGACAGCTGTTCATGTAAATACAGGTGGTCCCCGAGTTATGAATGGGTTCCGTTCCTACGGCCCGTTCGTAACCCGATTTTGCCGTAACTCGGAAAGTTACCCACGTGGCGGCCGTATCTGTCATTTTAAACACGTTTTTTTTTTTTTCAATGTAACACAACAACAGCGTACTTAGAACGCCGTTTTGCTGTATTTCCAAGCAGTTAGCTAACACAATACCCTAAAATAAATAAATAAATAAATAAAATAAAATAAAATGCTGCATAAAAAAGCCAACGTGAGGTGTGATGATATCACTGGGGCGGCGCCGTAAGTCCGAAATGCTGCAAGTCGATGGCGCCGTAAGTCGGGGGCAACCTGTAGTTTTAAACCACCTTCATGCCACCATCTTTTTTTGCATCACATGTACTGCATGCCTTAAACTGCATGTGGAAGTGCTACAACTAACTGTGGGTGCGTGCAAATAACCACAGAATTTTATGCAAATGAACATTTAATGTAAATTGACAAGAACCATTTTAACTTTGTTCAAAATAGAGTTGTTTTAAGCCAGCAGCAATCCATTTTCTGTTTTATCTAGTCTCAGACTTGCCTTTAATTTCAATCCGGACAAATTTAAAATCCCGCTTCTCCGAAATGAAGTTGTTCAAAGAGCTATCAACAACAACATATACATTTTTCATAACCTTTCCACCGAGCCCCACTTCAAAAGAAGTGAACAATTTCTTCAGCATTAGCATTAGTGGGTAAATTATGTAGTAAAACTAAAATAGTTTGACTTTAAGCGCCATTGATGTTGCTTTTGAGGTAAACGGTTACAACGCTCTGTTTAAAGACGTCTGAATGAACAGAAAAGAGTTCTGTTTAGACACTCAAACGCAAATTGGCCAGAAAGCGGTCTGAAAATTGTGCACACGCTCGACTCACCTGTTTTTATCCACGCTGGTGCTGCTGTTGGCACACGTCAGTCAGCAGTTAGCGCCAGCGGCAGAACAGGCTGTGTTTGTGTACCGTGCAACAGGTCAGGCGGCGTTATCGAATCATGTGGTTCACAGTGTCTTTCTAGAGTCTGCGCACTTCCTACGATGGCTGGAGCAGTTTGTCTGCAACACGGGGCCAAAAGGTGCCTCGTTACAACACTGCCTTGATTAAACAAACACGTCTTTTCATGCTTCCCGTACCCCCACCTCTGTGGACCCCAATCTCAGCCCTGTAAATGCGCACGGAGCGAGCTCTGCGTATTCTTCTAATAGACTAATGCACAGAAACCTCTGAAATGAGCAAAGCTAATGACATCCCACAGGCACCGATCAGAAGTCTAGGATGCATGAATATTTTATTTGCGTGCATTCACGGCCAGTGTGATCACTCACCAAAACTTTAAGAAGCTGTTTGCGGCTGCGTAATTTGCATCGACAGAGGGGGGAGAACATGGGGGAGAGAGTGGAAAAAAAAAGAGATGAAGTAGCTTGGGCAGGGGAGAATTAGGAAAAGTCCTGATTGAAGGCTTGTTTTAGAAGTCCCAATTCATCTAATGTCTGAAATAAACACTATTTTCCTCCCGCTGCTTTTCCCAGACACATTTCAACTAATGTTTCTTGTTCTTTCTTATGCAAAGAGCGGTGCACACAGAGATATAATTATGATTCCCAAACAGCTACACAAGAGGTAAGGAATTACAGCCATTGTTATTTTGCACTCCTTCTGTTGCGGCTGAGCTACAGCCACTGCATTAGTTTCTATTCATACACAAATGAGAAATATATCCTGCAAAGGAAAGCTTCCTGTACCCAAAGGTTTATCTTTAATAAACACATTAATTATATAGCAGCGTGACGGCACAGTCACAGCATTCATTCAGAGGCAGCGGCTTTGCATTAACACTGTTTGAAATGGGTTCGACTGAATAAGGAGAAAATTTCTCCGTTGATCTGGAGGGAAAAAAAAAACAAAAAAAAAACAAAAGCAGCTACGAGATTCTGCGTGTTTTGATTAAATGTGCAAAGAACAACAGGCAGCGTTGTTGGGTGGGTGTTTGTTGCAGCATCTGTGCAAGCTGATCCATAAGGCCCTGAGACATTTCTGTGTAGCCGCCTGGTTCGGTTGCGTCAAAATGTCAGATGCATTAGCAGGATGCTCGCTTCACCACTTCAAGGAGAACCATCCCGCGCACTAATGCAATATGGGTGCCCATTACCCCAAGCTGAGACTGGAGTGATGGTCAGCCTGTATTGATCTTTTCCTTCTTTTTCTCTCCACCCCCTCCCCGATTGGTTCCACAGTCTCTCTCCTCTGTTTGGGCACCATCACACTGTGCACCCTCCATCTGGCTCCAGGTGAATCTGGCAGAGATAAATCTTGTTTGCACTTTTCTGTGTCTGTCTGGACTCGGGCCAGAGCGATGGAGTTCAGTTTTCCCATCAGATAAAAGAAAATGACTTACATTTGAGGAAAGCCGCCCACCAAGTATCGCAGTGGAATTGATTGCAGCGTGTTGCCAGCACCGATGAATTCTCCAGCACGGTTTTAACTCTGATGAGAGGGAGGAAAAACCCCTCCTGTTAATGTATTAGACTTATTGTATGTGCAGATGGAAAAGGGAAAGAGGAAGATGTTATCACCCGCCGTTGAGGTTGAAAGTTGATGATGTTTTGCTAGTGTTGCAGTGTGTTTATTTGTTAGCAAAATATCTCATGAACAGCTGGACACAGTTTAAATTCAAGTTCAAGTCAAGTTTATTGTCATTCGCATCACACTTTGTACATGAGGTGAAATAATAAATAATACAGCATAACGACAGCAGCCCAAACTTGAGACTAGTGAGCAGATGGGTACACATAAATATAAAGCAGCATTAAATCAGCAGCAGCATGAGATCAGCAGCACAGATAAGTCACGCATCACCAATTAAAGTGGCATTACAGTGATTTTTTTTTTTTCATCTTTGCATTGATTATTCTGGTCAGGGATTCTGAGTGTAACAGCTTCAGGGTAGAAGCTGTAGAACCTCTTTAAAAGTCATATTAGAGTCAACCCCATTCAAGATGGCTGTCAAAGCAAACTAATTGTGTGATGTCTGTTTTTATTTTTACTTTGCATTTACTATTAGAGACAACTAGGCATGTCTGTTAGCAAAATATCTCATAAATCACTTAACATATTTTAATGGAATTATCAGAATGCTATTACTCTATACACATCAATAATTGATAATCTTGTTGAGTTACTTAATTTTAAGATGGCTGCCACAACTAATTGGCTTTAGTCAACCTAAACATGGCTACAAGTCAGCCAGTTTTACAGATAATAAGTCAAAAATATGTGTGGTAGTAGCTGATAATTATCCATAAGACATAATTTGAGCTCTACACTTTGAGCAACACCGCTGTAGAAAAAATTAGGATTAACTGTCAGTTAGTTTGCCTGTTAGAAAAACATCACTGGCTGGACAGCTACAACTTATTTTATTTATTTATTATTTATAAAATGCGTTCATTTTAAAATACAATACAAAACAATCCCATAAACGATAACATACAAAATATAAAAATGAAAGGTAGCAGAAAGAAGAAAAAGATCTTATTACTGTATATTTGCCCTTTTTTTTAAAACAATTAGTTCAATCAAAAATAATCTTCAGTAACAGAACAAAATGAATAACTTTCTAATTTTTCAAACTCTTAATACAATACACATTACGCTACTTCTGACTTCATACGGTGTATATATATATATATATTTTTTTTATTATTCAGTTTTGATCATTTTCTTAAATCTACACCTTGACTTGGCATTTTTTAACTTCATTCTCCAAACCATTCCACAAACCAATTCCCTGGATTGAGGTAGACCGACCCTTCAAACTAGTTCTGTATTTTGGTTTTACAAATACTGTATCTCTGTTGCCTTAAGATTATAACAACTACATGATGTAATATTAATTTCACTGTGTATACTATGATTTTTATTTTACTTTGCTATGACCTATAATATATTGCAACTTGCCTACAGTAAGTTGGAAGTTTTTTTCCTAGTAATTCAAAAAATATTTGTTTAAACGTTTCATCTAAATAGCAGCTGTTAATGGCAATAATCTGATAAGCTATAGGGTAAGATGGGGAGGGATTTCAATTTATTTTGGGGGATGAAATCCCAAAAGAACAACATCTTGGGGAACTAAAACAACAACAACAAACAAACAAACCAAAAAAAACAACAACTTTAAAACATTTTTGTTCCGTTGTTTGTTTTGTATCATTATAACCATCAGGTCCAGGGCATCACTATGTGGTTAATGAGTTATGTAAGTGCACCCTGTCTCTTTGCCTCCCTGCAGCTACACTCACATCACTGTATGGGGGGCAGAGGGGCAGTCCTGCTTGTGTGCACATGACTGCGCAGTAATATGGCTGAAGCAGAGTGAGAGATGAGAAAAGGAGAGAGCGGGGGGATTAGATGCAGATCTGGGAGAGAAGAAGCGAAGCTGTAAATATAGGCAGCTGCACACCGTGGTGAGCAGGAGACAGGCAGCCAGTCAGGCCAAAGAAGTGGCTGCTAACTCAGCAGAGTGCCGAGAGCTCAAGCAAGATTACAGAAACGACTCCAGGACAAAATCGTCCCAGTGAAAGGGAGCACTGTTGGACTACGGAGAGCTTGTCACTCTCATTCGCCTTTGACAGAGGAGTTGGCACAGCTGGCCAAGTTGCTATAGCAGTGTGGTCTCCACAGTGGGCGTCTATTTTGGTCCTGCTGTCAGACAACGATGTCACCTTGGACATGTGGCGGTGCCGGTTAGAGAGAACAGGTTGCATGAAGTGGGCTGCTAAGTATGTCAGAAGTGGATAAAGATGAGGAACCTGCTTACAGACTGTACTTCTACTCTGTATGTATGATCTAACATTTTGATTCCAATGTCTTTGAGCTAGTGCTCCCTTGCATTTTGATATTTATTTGTGGTTGTAGATCTTGCCAGGAGGGAAACCTGAGACTTGCCCCTTATTCAGCACAGTCTTGGAAAAAAAAAAGGAAATAAAATTGGCCCTGTAGTGCATGGGGTGGACAGCCTGGTTAAATAAGATATGAGATATTAGGCTTTGCAGTATGCCTGCACAGGAGCTTGTTTGCCGTTTATTGTGTCATTATTAGGTGGATATACTGTTGTAAGGCTTTGTTTTTTGCTATACAGGTGTGTCAGTTGTGAGCAGCCCAGGTATTCTATAGCACTTTTACTGAATGGTGGTTCAGTTCAGGAAATGCAGAGTAAACCTTCAGTCTTTAGATGCAAGCTCTTTCCCATTTCAAGTTTCATCTGTTTGATCTCCTTTTATCTCTTTGTAGTGTCTTTTTTCCCCCCAGTTGCCAGAATAAAACCCACGGCACACCACTTGACATGTAAATAATTTTGCTCACCAAAAGTAGGTCAACTGGGTACTCCCTTAGGGACATTAAATAGTAAAAGACAAACACGCATGCTGTATGTGTAACTCCTAATGAGCCATGCACATTATTCTGTTAGTCTTGAATAAAATTAATAAATAACCTATCGGTTACATCCTCACAGCGTTTGAAAGGGCTGAAAAGCTTTAATTTTTTTTTAAAACAAAGTGAAATTGCATGATAATTTTGGCATTGCTTTCTCGCCGGAACAGTGGTTGCACTGAGAGACGGCCAAGAAAAGAAATGGTTTGTTCCATGACTCATTTGCTTTTAAGAACACCCCAGCTGTTTGAGTACTGTTTGTTTCTGGCAGCAAAAGGTTGAAACATTTTCATGCATTTTTAAAAAATAATAATCTGGATTCTGTTTAGGCTTAGCCAAACAGTTCATGCTTTATGTAGTAAAATGTTCTTTGTGAGGTGGCGATGCAAGAAGAAGTCATCTTGATGTTAGTGATCTCTAGTGAAAAAGGATGGAATCCGAGTACTTTAATTTGGTTCACAGTATCTACTTCACCAAGGATTAAAGTCAAGTTCACTGATGCATATGAAATGTGTAGGTCAACCATGATGTGCAGTGTGGGTTTAAAGCTTCCGCCTCTAGCTGTTTCTTGTCACAGTCTGTGCCAGCAGAGCTCTCCCATCCTCACTAAAAATGCAGCATTGTTTTGGCCTCAGTTTTGAAGAACAACCACACAGCAGGCATGGACTGGATATGGCTGCAGTGCATTGCAGTTAGGCACGGCCTGATTTCCACTTTCATAGTATGCCACAGTTTGAAAGCTTGAAATCTCAAAATCTATAGATATTTCCGTTATATTGTTCCTGAGGTTTAAACTCTTTTCAGTGGCGTGCCCCACACAGTGTTGAGGTTTCTTAAATTGAATGCATCATACTTGCCTAATTCTAATGGGAATATTCACTTTTATTTGAAGAGCTATAAATTGCCACCTTTGGAACAGGAACAATAATGAAAATAGATAGCTGTATTTCATCCATAATTCCACAAACTCCAAAAACAGTAAGTCTTCACTTGAACTTCCTGATTGGTGCACACATGCAATAATTCACTAAAAAGTCATTTTTTTAGTGTTTGAGTGGCACTGTAGAGGATCAGCACACATTGCACTACTATATGTATTTAACCCACTGCACAAAATCGGTGTGCAAGCTGTTAAAATACAGGTAACCATAGCAACAGTACTTGTTTCAGGTTGTGCTGCGGCTGAGTCAGTTCATTAATTCTGATGCTTATAAGTTGGTTAAAAATCTATATAGCTAGATAGATATAGATTACAGGAGTATTATGTAAAATATATTGTGCATGGACTTCAAATGTTACATTTTGTTTATTGGCAACCTAATTACAGAAGGGGGAAGTCATTGTTTTCCAAATTTTCACAAGCACAGGACTGGTGTATGCTTTTCAAAATTAAAAGTTGACCGTTTTTTGTTCACCCTGAATGACCGACATGTTGCTATTCTCCCACATGGTAAATATTAGGCTCATTCAAGACAGTTCAGTGAAATGTCTGCACAGACCAGTCCTTCCTCTAACAGTTCAAATATCAGAGGTAAATTGTCCACGGCCTGCTCAGAGGTGAGCTGTCACAGACATGAATCCAGTCAAAAAGCATGTTTGAAAATGCTGAAAATTGTGCAAGACCCTTAAATTGGTACTCGTTTGTTTATAATTATAGCATAATCAAAGAATCAGGTCAGATTATTTAAGTCAACAGGTGGTGACAGAGATATAGATTTCTTCTTCATTGGCAAAATACCCAAATTCAATTTTTGTTTGTTATATCTTCCAAATGCCTGTAAATTTTCATTCATTCAACCTTTATTTATACAGGCTAGCCTCGTTGAGCCACGGGGACTCATTTACAAGTGGGACCTGTCTCACTCACACCTAGGGTCAATTTAGAGTTACCAATCAGCCTAACATGCATGTTTTTGGACTGTGGGA
>JARVGS010063336.1:0-12485 GCA_031762315.1 Hypsolebias antenori
TCCTCGGGTGTTCACAAAATGTCTCGAAGCAGCACTGAAGCCCATGAGAAATCAGGGCATCAGAACTTTGGGCTACTTGGACGACCTTCTCGTTCTTGCAGGTTCGAGACGGCAAGCCCAGAGGCACACGTCTCAGCTGCATTCACACCTGAGGGCTCTGGGTTTTGTGATAAACACAGACAAAAGCCAGCTTTCACCCAGCTAGAAAATCTGCTACCTGGAATTAGAGCTGAACTCAGTCTCCTATCGGGCAAAGCTGTCAGACAGGAGAATAAAAGACCTCCAGCTGTGCTTGGATTGGTTCCAGCACAACAGGATGTTGATGGTCAGGCACTGCCAACATCTCCTGGGCCTCATGGCGCCCACAATCGTCGCAGTGCCGCTGGGCCTACTGAATATGAGGCCTTTTCGCATCTGGTTTCATGCAGAGCAGCGATCAGTCCCCCTTCATCAACACCAGCAGGTGAGAATTAGCTCATCCTGCTTGGAAGCCCTAAGGCCATGGAGGAGCACAAAGGCCCTCCGCAGGGGGGTCCCTCTCGGCTGGGTCTTATCTCGCGTGCTAGTCACAACAGACACGTCGAAGATGGGCTGGGGGGGCATTTGCAGGAACCAGCACTTCAGAGGTGTGTGGTCCCCACAAGAGAGGGAACTTCACATCAATCACTTAGAGCTGATGGCGGTGTTCTTATCACTGAAACACTTCGACACAGCAGGTCTTGTCTCACGGCAGAATGTACTGATACGCTTGTATGCGTTCCCTCCAGTGGCCCTGATCCAAGCAACACTGGAATGTGTACGCAGAGGGGCCTTGACACTACTCTTGGTGGCTCCGAGGTGGTCAAAGAGGACCTGGTTTGCAGAGATAGTTCCACTGTTGGCAGGACGCCCATGGCGTCTGTCTGTACGCAGGGACCTCCTGACCCAGGCCGACGAGCAAATCTGGCACCCACGCCCAGAGATATGGGATCTGTGGGCCTGGCCCCTGAAAGGCTGAAACTGATGACGTCAGGCCTCCCCAGTAATGTGGTGAACACAATACAGGGTGCAAGAGCAGCCTTGACTCAGTCGCTTTATGCCCTCTAATGGCGGATCTTTGAGACCTGGTGTCAGGAGAGGAACATTGTTTCATACTCCAGTGACATAGCACAGGTCCTCACATTTCTACAAGAGTTGTTGGAAAAGGGTCGCTCCTTCTCCACTATTAAAGTGTTTTTTTCCACTATTTCAGCATGTCATGGAGGCTGGCAAGGAAGGTCTCCTGGTTCCCACCCTCTGGTGATTAGTTTTATGAAAGGGGTGCTGCATAAACGGCCCCCAGGCAGAGCTTTAGCGCCTCAGTGGGACCTGACCTTGGTCCTGGACGCTCCCTGCGACGCCCCGTTTGAACCACTTCAGGATGTTGGGATGGAAGTGCTGTCTTATAAAACAGCCCTCCTTCTGGCTTTATGCTCTGCAAAGCATGTGGGTGACCTCCACGCTCTCTCGGTGTATCTTCTGTGCACACAGTTTGTACAAGATGGCTCCAGGGTGACTCTATGCCCCAATCCAGCCTGCGTCCCCAAAGTCCCATCTTTGTCCTATAAGAGCCTTGCGTTTGAGCTGTCGGCTTTTCCACCACCTCCTATCCTCGAAGGAGCAGGAGCGCATCATTGCACTCTGTCCAGTACATGCTTTACGTATTTATATGGCTAGAACGAGGAGCTGGTGCAGAACAGATCAGCTGTTTGTGTGCTTTGCTAAACCAGCTGAGGGGAAAGCCCTGTCTAAACAGCGGCTCTCTCACTGGATCACAGAGGCCATTTCTAGAGCCTACTGTAGCAAAGGTAAACAGCTACCCTGTGGAGTCCATGCTCACTCTACAAGAGGTTTAGCTGCCTCAAGGGCACTTTTTAAAGGGGTCCCAATGGCAGAGATCTGTTATGCTGCCAATTGGGCCTCACCTAACATGTTCATCAAGTTCTACAGCCTGGATGTCACAACTCGTGACGTCACTCAGGCCGTGCTTTCAGCACAAGTAAGATGAACGTACTCCTGCTTGTCAGTTATGGGCCAAGTTCCGCACACATTTCCGGGGCGTGAGGGTAAGTTCCCCATACTTATGTGTTGCATCGTAGTGAACCGACCGAAAGGGAACTGGAGGTTATGCACCATAACCAATGTTCCCTGAGGGAGGGGAACAAGGTGCAACACAGGTTGGCCCTTACAATGCTACAAGCTCGGCGAAGTGCTTGCAGATGGCGGAAATGAGATGGGCTGCGTGCTTTATACCAGTAGGGCGGGGCCTACAGGTCACGCAGAAGTCTCATTGGCCTTGACAGGCGTGATGAAAATAAACTTCACAGGTGAACGTGCGGGGGCGCAATTCCCCATACTTATGTGTTGCACCTTGTTCCCCTCCCTCAGGGAACATTGGTTATGGTGCATATCCTCCAGTTTTCTCCTCCCTTCACTGGCTCTCTGTGCATGTCAAAACTGATTTTAAAATTCTCCTGTTGACCTTTAAGTGCATAAACGGCCTTGCACCCTCATACCTCTCTGACCTACTGGAACCATATGCTCCTTCTTGGGCGCTGAGATCATCTGATCAGCTACTTTTGGTTGTATCAAAAACCAGGTTGATGCTAAGAGGAGATCAGGATTTTTCAGTCATGGGCCCTAAACTTTGGAACAATCTGCCCCTCAACATTAGACAGGCCACTTCACTCCCTGTTTTAAAAAAAACACATCTTGATTCACTGATGTTTAACACAGTGTGACTTGATTTACTATTTCATTGTTTCTCATTGTTTTAGAGTTTTTATGCTTTTATTTGTGGTGCTTTTAAATACAGCTTGTTATTATTAGTTTTATTTAATTACTGCCTTGATCTTATTGTTAAGCATTTTGGTAACAGCTGCTAGTTTACCTGTGCTTTATAAATAAATTTGACTTGACATAACTTTAAATATATCTATAATTTATTTAAGTTCTGTCTTAGCTCAGAAAAGACAAACTGAAAAGCCATACAAGATGGGTATTTTTGTATGTTTTGAAGAACCACCACAGTTTCACTTAGAGGAGGGTGAAGCAGGGCTTCAGTTTGGTATTATTTTTACAATGTCACTAAATCTACCACGTTGCTCCTTTGATTACTGGTGCATCTTGTTTTCATTACACTTCTATTATCTTTTGTTAGTCTCTTGAAATGGAAACCTTAGCACAGAGGTCACCTTGAGAAACTGCACAACTACAAACTGCAGAAAGGCTGGAGAAGGTTACTGAATAAACTTACTACATGCTAAATCTTTTCTCTCTTCAGGGATTCCAAAACTCTCCTCGTATGCGAAAGCAGAGGACAAGCTCTTCAAGTATCTCTTTGAAAACTATCAGAAATGGGTTCGTCCTGTGGAGCACCTAAACCAGACCATCCGTGTGAGGTTTGGCCTGGCCATCTCCCAACTTGTTGATGTGGTGAGGATAAATTGTGCTTTATTATTTGAAGGTTCATGTAAGCCCATCTAAAGTAAAAGATGATGAAAATGTAAATCCAGTCACAGAATGGGTACATTTTGAGCCAGCAAATTGTTGAAAACTATTTTTTCATTCCAGGATGAGAAAAATCAGCTGATGACAACCAATGTTTGGATGAAACAGGCAAGTAAAGACATATGAAGTTGTGCACATAACTTTATTTATTATTATTGCTTAGCGCCAAAAGGCAAAGGTGAATGACAACGTTTGGCCCATGTCTGTGTGTGTTTATGTGTCTGTTTGTTACAGAAGTCTCTCATGAACCACTGAACAATTTCAATGAACTCATATTTTCAATAGTTGGTTTAATAGTTGGTTTAATTAGGCTATGCCATAAATCATTAGGGTGAACTTTATCTGTCTGTTAGTAAAATGTCTCTTGAATCACCAAATGATTTTATTGACATTTTCAGGAAATACATTTACAACTGATGAACTTTTGGAACCAGCCTAAATCAAGATGGCTGCCACAGTGAGCAGACTAAAACATTTATGAATGACTGTAGATCAGATGGTTTTACAGTTTGCTCAGATTTGACCTGGTTGTAGTTGAGAATCATTCACAGCACACACTCCAAGTGCTACATTACATGGAATCTTTGTTTAAAACTAGCATAAATGGATGGAGTCAAGCTGTTAGCTAATCTGTCTGTTAGCAAACTAATTTATTTAATGGGTGGATGGTTATGAAACTTTCATAACCTGTTACTTGTACATCTACAAATGACTGACATTTGCAGTCAGTTCAGTTCTAGATGGGTACCACAATGAATTATAATTTAACTCAGTCAACTGTGCAAATATTCAACTCAAAGCTGATGTGGTGGTAAATCAGAGACACTCACAACTCATAGTCTGAGTATGAAAACTTGCAGTATTGCATCCGAAAATTTTTTAAGGTTTCATCAACATGGCTACAATCTTTCTCAACATTAAATGATCTTGGTCCAAAGCTATGGCATGAAATGTATTGGGTGAAATTTATTTCAGAATCCTGGGCCTTTAATTGAGTCGTCATCTGTAAACATGTACGTACACATATTTGGTGGTCAGTATCCTGTAAAGCCTGTGAAGGCAATTTGAGACGGCCTCTATCTTGGATGACAGGTGGACACAGTTTGTCCCTCCACAGGACTTTTTAGTCAGGTCTGGTGACATTTTGCTGACAGCTCTCATCTATATGAGCCCATTTGGCCCTGTGCCCATACACCTGCCTCCTCGTGCCCACTCCTCCCCATCCTCCTGCTCCTGTCATCCTTCTACATGGACTTGGATGTCTTATCTGTCATGCATCTAATAAATTATCAGACCAGGCTCTGGCTTTCAGTGCTTTCTGTTCCGTTGATAAATGACATCCTGCAAAAAAGGAAATTGAAAGGCAGTGGCCTTAACGGTGATATCCATCTGTCACTGATGTCATTTACAAAACTGACCGTTTATTATTCACCATCCAACTTTTTTATAATAAAAAGCTGATAGTTTATAATTTCCTACATGATGGGTTGTCATATTTTCTGTCATAACATTACTTTTTCTAAATCAGATGTATCTTACAAACTCTTAAATCAGTAGTTCCATTTATATAGAATACATACTGTTGGGTTATTAGCTCTGCTAATAGTCAGCTTTAGCTTTTTCATTAAAATTATCTGAGGAAGCTATTTGTTTACTCTTTCACGCTCTGCATAAGATCAAGTAATGAGCTTGCAGGCTGTACACAAACCAAAGTAAAAAGGTTAACTTTTTAACAAAAGCCATGACTCAAATGAAAATAAATAAAACAGCTTATTTTTAATAATTTATTTCCTCTCTTCTGTAGGTGTGGACTGACATGAAACTCAGATGGCGTCCTGAAGACTTTCTGGGCATCACAACAATCCGTGTTCCATCTGACAGAATCTGGCTCCCCGATGTTGTACTGTATGATAAGTATGCGTCTTTCATCCCTTTGAATGTCTAGAAAGTTGGATTAATTTTGCTCCATGCCTATTAGCAATAGACACAGGGGCGACTGCGGCTGAATGGTTAGAGCAGTCATCCTCCAGTGCAAGAGTTGGGGGTTCACTTCCACCAGCAGTCACATGCCGAAGTGTCCCTGGGCAAGACACTGAACCCCTCGTCGCCTCAGATGTGTGTCCCATATGTGTATGAATGTGATCTAAAAGCACTGAATGATTTGTTCAATTAGCTTTGTAGAGATCTAGTAGAGCGCTGTGTGAATGGGTAAATGAGGACACAGCTTGTAGTGTAAAGTGCTTTGAGTGTCTATAAGATAGAAATGTGCTATATAAGTACAGTCAATTTACCATTTATTATTGTGTGGGACTTGATCAAAAAAGCT
Source organism: Hypsolebias antenori (assembly GCA_031762315.1). NCBI lineage: Eukaryota > Metazoa > Chordata > Actinopteri > Cyprinodontiformes > Rivulidae > Hypsolebias > Hypsolebias antenori. The sequence continues at coordinate 5,855 of JARVGS010063336.1, forward strand.
TCTAAATATTTACAGAAACTTGTAGCATTGCACGAAGTAGCAGGAACATGGACAATAAAACACCTGAAACCCGGGAAAATTTCTGTCACCAGTTCAGATGGACGTTTTGAAGGGACCGTCACCAAGGCTGTTGTTAAGTATGATGGCACCATAACATGGACTCCACCAGCCAACTACAAGTCAGCCTGCACCATTGATGTCACCTTCTTCCCCTTTGACCTCCAGAACTGTTCAATGAAGTTCGGATCCTGGACCTACGATGGCTCTCAGGTGGGTATCCACATCCAAAGTGTCCATAGTGTACTAGCATCTATCATGACCACTTTCTACCATGAGATTCCCTGCTGTGTTTTAACAGGTGGACATCATTCTGGAGGACTTCCACGTGGACAAGCAGGACTATTTTGACAACGGTGAATGGGAGATAGTGAAGGCCACAGGCAGCTGTGGTCTGAGAACAGATGGCAGCACTTTCTATCCCACCATCACCTACTTCTTTATTATTCGCAGGCTGCCTCTTTTCTACACCCTCTTCCTCATCATCCCTTGCATCGGCTTGTCCTTCCTCACCATTCTTGTCTTCTATCTACCCTCAAACGGTGGTGAGAAAATCTCTCTCTGCACCTCAGTGCTGGTGTCACTTACCGTCTTCCTTTTGGTCATTGAAGAGATCATCCCGTCCTCTTCGAAGGCAATCCCTCTCATCGGGGAGTACTTGGTTTTTACCATGATATTTGTCACGCTCTCCATTGTCATCACTGTTTTTGCCATCAATATCCACCACCGCTCTTCTTCTACACATACTAACATGGCACCATGGGTGAGAAGAATTTTCCTACATCGGTTACCTAAACTGCTGTGCATGCGCAGCCATGTGGACCGTTATGCAGCAGCTGGAGTGGCCGGAGCAGGAAGAACCGAAGGAGCAAGAAGGATGAAGGAGCCAGGACCTGAGTTCAGACCACCCCTCTTCACCCAGCACAACCTTCAAGCAGCCTTGGAGTCTATTCGTTACATAACCGTGCATGTAGTTAAAGAAAATCAAGTCCGAGAGGTAAGTTGGAACTATTTATTTTGACTGACATGAACAGAATATTGCAAACGACATGAACATCACAAATCACTGATGGAAATTGACAAATCACACAGATTATTTAGATCTGGACTAAACAAACTTTACTCTGTCTGTTGAGGACATTTTAAGGTCTGATGTTATTTTTTTTTTCTGTTACAGGTGGTGCAGGACTGGAAGTTTGTTGCCCAGGTCCTGGATCGAATGTTTTTGTGGGCTTTCCTTCTGGTGTCCATTCTTGGTTCTGCTTTACTTTTCATTCCAGTTATTTACAAATGGGCTAGCATCATTGTTCCTACCAATCTTGGTAGTACTCTCTGAAAATCCTGCAAACACATCAGTTCATTTAACGACTAAAAGAAAAGCACATTAGCTGCTCTTCAAGGCCAGCTTTGGACGGTTGAAAGAATGAGTTTATGAGATAAACAGTCAGATAGCATGTTTTTTAGTGTGTATTAACAGCCAGTTTGTGAGATGATACAGCACTAGAAATCTTACTGTAATTTGAAAGACTTTAGCTGACTGAGGATCCACACAACATTTTTCAAGCCCACTTTTTAAACTGATTCCTTGCAGCTTTCATTGTGCATTTGGCCAGAAAATGCAACAAAATGAATACTCAAAGTGGAAAACATGCATGCTAAGTACTGTTGAGTTGTCAGTGTGTCGTCGATAAACTACACGCTTCCATCAAATATTGCACAACGGGCAGGAGAGGCTTATATTTTGAAAACCGAGAAGTAACAATCGGCCGCAAAACAAAATAAAAATTAGGAGATGGTTACAGAAAACAACAATTCAAATATGAATGAAGCAACAACATGCATAACTTTTCCTCAGTCTGCATTTCTTGTATAATTTTGCATCAAAATCAGAGAAATTATTTAAATAACTCCAAACCCATTTATTATACTCACTTTTTAAAATCTAATTCTTGTTGCTTAGATGAGCGTGCACATACTGATCATATTAAAGTTTGGGTAACTCTAAACATGGAGCACAATTTTAATATTAACTTGTTTTTACATGAAGCTGCCTGAAAAGCCCTGAGAGGTTCTGGGAAACATTAAGAAGAACACTGGAGCCTGCTTGCAAACCTCCCACATGATGTCTTGTCAGGACTTGAAATTCCCACTTCCTCAGGAGACAGTTTGAATTCTTCGTAAGGGAGGTGTAAAGTTCAGTACAACTAAAAAGTTTTAGCTCATTGGAACTTAGTGCAAAGAAAACATCCTCTCAGAAAAACCAGATTACATCAATTTACTCACAGACTTTCTTAAAATTCCTTCCAGCTCTTTTCATCCTGAGGACAAACCCTGCCTTTTTTGAACCGGCTCTGAGAAGACCCATGGAAACAGCTGTGGGAACCCTCATAAAGAAATGAAAAGAACTTCACACAGATTTGTCATTACACTAACAAGTGCAGATGACTCTGATCACATAATTACAGCAATAAAGTAAAATGAAAAGCTCCAAGGAAGTAGGAAAGAAAATTCTCTGAACTTTAAACATTTACTGCCTCTGTGTGGCTACACGTGTTTATTACACCTAAAAAATATCAACAAAACAAGAAAAGATTCCTTTACTTGGCATGCTAGTGACTAAATGGTTTAAAACTGTAATGGTATTTTGTATGATTTTAAAAAAGTATTGGAAAATAGCTGAGATGTGCTCAGCTTGTCTGCATGAGGATGAGACATAGACAGAATAGTAAAAATATAAACGAGCACAGATTATTTTAAAACTTAGTACAACTCTTAACAAGTCTTGAGAAATCTGTATTTGTTGCTGTTGACTTTTATTGAGCTCATGCAGACAGATCTAGTTTGATTCAGACATCCTGGACACCAAGCACTGAGTGTGGCAACAAAAATACCTTTTAGCAACAAAGTTGCCAATTGGAAAGAATAAACACAATGATGCCACTTGTGGTTTAACCTCAAGTCTTGTGGTGGACTTTAAAATGTTCAAAATAAAATGCTATAAGTCATTTTATAAATATATATAGGCTATAATGCATAAATTATTTATATAACATGTCATTTATGTCAACATGAGAATAAAGAAGAAATGCTTAAGTTCCAGGTTCTTGTTCTTCTTCTGCTGCTAATAAAAGTGGCTGTGTGTTCAGGGTCATTGTTCCACTGTGGGATACATTTTGGACCAATCAGACACCTCCCTGGTAGTACAGTACTGTGTGCTGTAAAAGTTATGGCTTGTATTTCTCAGCATTGAAGACAACTTTACTGCTGCCCAACCCACTGAACATCACTGACTCAGTTATTATAAAATGGAAAGATTATGCAAGCACAGCAAACCTGCCAAGAGAAGGCTGTCCACCAAAAGTCACGGACCGGACCAGGAGAACATTAATCAGAGAAACACAACCAAGACGTGATGGAGCTGGGCAGAACTTCTGCATAGATGAGCGCTTCTACATGGATATTTGCAGAGTGATATTAAAAACTGTTCTGATGGTCAGGAAGTACACAAAAGACATTTTCACTCTTTCAAAGTAAAACTAGGCAAAAAAAATGTAACGTGAAAAGAACAACCATCACATCCTGCAGGCATGTTTCTGTAATAATATATAACTTTTTCTGTTGGTTTTTAACTCGTTTATAAACTGACAACTCAGTTATCAGTAAATTCTCCCTGGAACAGAAGCAAAGTTTGATGTAACAACATTCCTACATAACTGAGTACATCTGTCTTCATCACACTATGCTGTGTGTGTCAAACTCAAGGCCTGGGGGCCAAATATGGCCCTCGTTGATATCTGGCTCCCAAGATAATATGTGAAACATAAAATACTTATATGTCTTGAATTTTTTTCAGTAATCTTTGATTATGATGTCGAAAGCACAACAGAGAACATCAAATGAGACAATCAAACTCTTGTTGAGGAATCTGTGACCAAGAAAAGATGTTGGGTATCTGATTTGAGTTAATGTAGTTTCTGAAGTTGGCCCTTAGTTTGAAAAAGGTTTTAATTTTGTCCCCCTTTTGTAAGTGAGTTTGACACCCCTGGTACTGACAGTGAGATATTTGGCCAAAATGAAGCATTAAAGAGCAGAAAGCATGCAGGTTAACTATTCTCACTATTGGAGCAGCTGTGACTGAATGGTTAGAGCAGTTGTCCTCTAATGTAAGAGTTGGGGTTCGATTCAAACAGCAGTCACATGCTGCTGAAGTGTCCCTGGGCAAGACACAACCCCTCATTGCCTCTGATGTGTGTCCTATCGGTGTATAAATGTCAATAATAATAAAAAAAATGATAAAACTCTGATTAATATTTGTATAGATATAGTAGAGTGCTGTAAGAATGGGTAAATGAGGGCATAGATTGTAGTGTAAAGCACTTTGAGTATCTTGATAAGATAGAAAGGCTCTATATAAATACAGTCCATTTACTATTAAAACATCAGAAATGTATTTTTTAAATGAACACATCACCAACAAGAGCTCCCGTAGTGTGTTGAAGAACTTTATATGTTTATCAGTTTCATATGTAGGAGGACATTTTATAAAAGCAATACAACTGTGTCACGTTCTATTATAAAGATCTAAATTAAAGTCCCATGTAATAACTAACTATCAGCACAAGATGTCTCTCTTTTAAAACAGTAGCTATCTTTGCTTAGATCCTCTTAATACAGCAACAAAATGTGTTTAAAGTGGAAGGTCAAAGTATGTGTTTTGTTTTTGTAAACTAACAAGTTTTTTTTTTTTTTTTTATTATTCTAAAAATATTTTTTTTCCTGCATACCTTTCTAATTCGAGGGACTTGATCAGCTGGTTTCTCAACAAAATTGATCAATTCCTCCCGACAGGAGTCAGGGTAAGGAGGACACTTCATACCTCGACAGAAACAAATTGGATTAATGATGACAACTGGTTGTTTTGCTGTTTGGCTGGTGAAAAGTGGATTGTCTATAAATACGTGTGGATGTGTCAAAGCTTGGCAGCACCCAGACTGAATTATGTGGAGCTGCATCAGAGAGCTGAACGGAGCAGGCTGTTATCAGGACTGTGGATTCTCTAGCAGCACACATGAAGGTGGGAATATCTTGGAGAAGCTGTAAGCTCGACTTTGGCTTTGGCAGAAGGAATCAATTTGGCTGTTTGAAGCTTTCTATTGGAGAACTTTTACCAGCAAGACTTTAAAAGGCAGAAAGAGCAATTCACAAGTTCTTCCTGACTTAAAATGTAGCCTTGACGACTTGCTTATCTCAACTCCTCCTGGCATAAAACAAAGATGTTTTGTCTGTCTCCTCACCCCTCCCTTCCCCAAGGCCGTGGACATGTGACGGAACCTCAACCGAGCTGAGAATAACAACACTTCTTATCTGGACAATAGCTGAGGGGGAGGTGGGGGGCCTCTGTACTATGCTACAACTTCCCTTTAAAATCCAATGACTTCACCAGCTATATGTACATGTATCACGTCTATTTATGTTGCTTTGCTGTGGTAGGTCTGTCTGATGCCTTAAACCATGCTCTGTCTAGGACAAGGTGTGAGAGATCTTTTTCTTAATACTCTCTTCTCATGTTTTCTTCCCTTTTCTGATCCAAGCAAAATATTATTCTGAAAAGGATAAGAGGGTCGCGCTTACTGTAGCTGTAACTTCGTACACTCCGCCCATTCTCCGGACGACTGTACGTGCATGTTCTCACTGTACCTTGGTACAATGACAATAAAATTTATTCTGATTCTGAAATTCACTAATTAGAAAATACGTAGAAATACATTAAACATTGCTATGATTTCACATTAGAAAGTTTTATTTTTTGTTTGACACGTGAGTTTTTCTGTCTAAAGCTAAACTTGAGCATAACCAGTTGCAAAACTCACAGGACAGTGACCGTGAGAGGTATCTCAGTATGCAACTTTGATCTGATCTGGCATTATGGAAACAGTCTGGTGCTTCAAGGAAAGTCAGGCAGAGAGGAGTTATGATCAGTTCTACGGTGTTTAGAAAGACCCTTCCCTGATGGGTTTGCATGGAGGTCCAGTTGGTTAGCAATGTTGCTTCTCAACAAAAAGGTTGCGGCTTTAACTCCCGGCTGGGTGTTTTCTACGTGGAGTTTGCATGTTTTATCCCTTGCATGTGTAGGTTTTCATCAGGCACTCTGGTTTCTTCCAACAGTTTGAAAACATGCACGCTAAATCAACTGGCTGCTCTAAATCCTTCTGTGTGTAGGGATGTTTGTCACTATGTTTCCTTCTGGCACAGACCCTGCCTCTGGTCCAATGACAGCTGGAGATTGGCACCAGCTTCCTGCAACACTGAACTGGAACAAGCAATTCAAGGAGATGAATGGATTTTTAAAAATAAAAACAAATACATTAAACATGCACTTTTTTCTTTATAGTTACTGTACCAACTGATAAGTACTGCTCACAGTGGAGTTAGAAAATGGAAATCAAATATAAATTTGTCTGAATGTGAACTTCTTTTATTGTTCAGATACATAATACTAAATTCCCTGATGCATGCTCAGTAATCCAGGTAGAAAAATCCAAAAAAGCTAAGTCTGGTCCTCTGGACATTCAAA
>JARVGS010063345.1:0-12478 GCA_031762315.1 Hypsolebias antenori
ACGCATGCACGGAGAGAACATGCAAACTCCACCCAGAAAGGCCCCCGGACCGAGATTTGAACCGGGGACCTGCGCGCGGAGAGGCAGCAGCTCTACCAGTTGTGCCACCGTGCTGCCCACCATTTCGTCCAGGAAGGCATACCGTCTGCCGCTCATGATTTGAAATGAATTGATGGAGTTAAAGATAATTAGGTCAAACATTGACAGTAAATGTTTTTATAAATTAATTGACATTTTTGTGTTTGCTGTCTGATTAGTTGAGGTGGCCATCTTGAATTTACTTTACTTTAAGTTAATCAGTTGTAAATGCACGTCTGGTGATTGCTTCCTGACGGTTTTATACAATCCAGGCGTTGTTGATTTTTTTGCTGACAGACCAACGGGGTTGACTTGAAAGGCTAAAATCAAAATTTAAAGCAAACACTGCGCTCAGTGTTCAGCTCTTAATGTGTGTTATGGATAACTCCCTGCTATTACTGTAACAAACTTTAGTTTATAGATTATTATAGACATTTATGCATTTCTTAGGGTCATTTGGGACAAAATAATCTACATGAGTCCTCGTGACTCAATGAGACTAACCTGTATAAATAAAGGTTAAATGAAAAATATTGGCTGTGACAGCCATTTTGAATTAGGTCAGTTACTACAAGTGATATGCTGATAGGCCCTGTGGCTGAAGGATAGTGAAAGTTTGGAGTTTTTGAGATGAGTGTTTTTCTGGACTCAAACCCAACAGGGAATGTAAATAACCCTTAATGTTTTGGTGCATAATATTAAATTGGATGGGGTTTACTTTGTGGAGAAGAATGGAGGTACGTTTTGTTGTTGTTGTTTTTTTGTCCAAGGCAACGCAGAGGGACAGATCCTGGCGAATGGAGGGAGCAGCTGCATCCAACACCAGGTACAATGGCAGAGCCAGAGGGGAGCTAAAGGAGGCCTTGGCCACTGTAGGTTAATCTTCAGCCACCCCAATCATTTGAGGAAGCTACACTTTTAAGCAAAAATAAAAACTAGAAAGCATAGTATCCTCAAATAATTGAGATGTTTGGTCCTTTATATGTGGTGGCCATCTTAGATCCTGACATGGTAACCCAATTTTTAAAAGGGTCTAATGCTTGGATGCAATCGCAAAAGGAAGTCAGTACCTCATCTAGTTTTCAAGTTATCGTGCTCACAACATGCATGAACAGACAGAGGACTTTGTCATCTCCCTGTTTTCGTGCTGTGACAGAGTACAAAAATATCTGCCCTTTTCTGTCTTGACTCAGGAAAAGTCCTGTTAAAGAAAACAAAAAGAAATAAAAAGAGCGTTGAGTGATAAAGAAGCTGCATCATCAAATGAAGACAACATTTGGGTGGAAATCCCTCTGGCCAGTCTTTATTATATCTCTGCTCCCTGGTGTGGGGTTCATGCGCTCATCAGTGCAGAACCCCTAAAAATCCACTCTGTCCCCCGCCTGCAGGGAGTTCAAACAATGAAGGAAAAATGAGAAACAAACAAAATCCTAACGCTGAAAACAATCAGAGATGTATCACACAGCCTGCACACAAATCACACTTCTGAGTTGTAGACTTTCATTTTAATTATGAACGTGAGTTTGTTAAGATAAATTATCATATTTAAAAAATATAGCCAAAAAAATAATAATAATCATGCAGATAAAAATCTACAGAAAATATGTTTGTTTTAATAAAATTTAGACAAAAAAGCAACTAATTATAAATAATGGATCACAATATAAATATGCAGAATAAAATGTATTTGTAAGTCCAGAGTACTGACACATGTAGATGTTTTTATCAAGTTTGCTGATACGTGAGGTCTTATTTATTTATTTATTCCCCATGTTTAGATTTTGCACAAACAGTTTGACAAAGGAACATATGGTTTTATCAGCTTTGCTGCACAAAGACTCCCACACTAACAACTTGTTCACATAGCATTTCAAACAAACAAATCTATGACTGAGAATGACAGACAGCACGCTTGAAGTTGGAGTTATTTGGAGTTACAGTATAAAGCTGCAGCTGTCAAACATCAGTAAGTTTGCTTTGCTTTTCTTTTAGTTTGAGCTGAACGATGAAATAACCAGAAAAACTGTTCGATTTTAGCTTCACTGGTGAATAAAACGACACAAAGAGCAGCATAAACTGCAGGAAACTGCAGCTGCGCAGACTTCTTGTAAACTATGACTAAACTACAGTGGGTTTTAAAGAGAGAGAACAACACTTAATAAGACATATGTTACATAAAACTTTATTTGTGTTGCATTTATAGACAATTTAAAACTAATTTAGGATGTTTTCCCATCACTTTCAACACAGAAGTCACAACATACAGCTTTGGTAACCAACCAACACAAAAGCATGACTGATGCTGTAATTAAACAAATTTTTGAGTCTTGAGAAAATCAAACACAAACAGGTTTGATACAGAAATACATCCTGAGACACATCTGAATGGATGCACTGCAGCAATTAAACTTGACCAGACGACGTGTCGTTCGTTTTATTGCATCAAAGTGTGCAGATTGTCGGGCAAATATCTTGCAGTTCTGTCCTCTCTGAATAAATCTGTACAGACTTTTAACGGTGTTGAAATTATTTATGTCTAAATGACAGAGTGCTTTATTTATTTATTTTTTTATTTTTTTATTCACAAAGCTTTCAGTGTCAGGTGGAGTTCATTAAAAACGGACTCAATGTACGGTTCAAACTCAGCTAACAGAGGTCTGGGTCCTTTTAGTTTCCTAGTTCCACCAATTCAGTTTTTCATGCACCTGAAAGAGACACAGACATTTTTTTAACTTGTCTTTATGTCCTGAGGTCTTAGTAAATGATCTGTTGTTACGCTTTGGAACTACAGCAGGATTACAGCGTAGCGCCTCCCTTTTCAGACCTCTTTTTTAGTGATCTTTTCTGTGTGATGAGGATTTCAGGGGGGTGTTGGGAGACATTCAAATCCTTTGCATCCCTTTCTACTGCAGGATCTGCATCAGATATTTCATTTATAAACCATTTGAAGCATTTCACATAAAAGAGCTTACAGCACAGGTCTGACAGCTCATAAGTGAATTCAGGCTAGCACCTCAACAGGCAGATTTGTTCCTAAATAATTATGTTTCTCTCAACTACAGCTCAGTCACAGCTCAGCTGTGAACCTGCTTTAGGCCTTGACTTTGTTGCTTAAACTATTTTTTATCTGACGTTTTAGAGGCTAAATGTAAGAATGGTTGCTTTTTAAGACCAGGTTTACTATGTATTACTTTATATGAATTATGTAATTTTTAAAATGTTGTATAATGCTTTTGTGCTCATGGTGCCTTCACTGACATGAAAAAGTTGCAAGTTTGACAATAAGCTGGAAATAAAAAGTAAATTGCAGTATTAAATCTTAAAAAATGTAAAACAAGGATTTATTTTTTTTTTTTTGCCAAGAAATGAAAAATCGAAGGACCTCACTTTATTTATATTTTCCAGTTAATGGCTCAAATACAAACCAGGAGTAAAAGAGTTCAGATGTCTGTTGTTCCCTGTACAGTGAATGCTGCATATTTGGAAAATAAAACTAAAAATGGATGAAGGCGTAGATGTGTGATTTCTTCTTGGGTATGTGATGTGCATTTAATCTACAAATCTGAACATATCACAGATTTTTAAATTTACTCAGCCCCAGGAGCTGAGATTTTTTTTTTTATTCTAAGTTTTGAGATTTCCCAAAATATAGACATGTTATACCGGTGGACTAAGTGTCTCCGCGTCCCCTCGTTGTTGGGAATTGAAGCCAGCAGGCACCGTTTCATACAAGCTGCCACGTTGTATTTTTGGAAACTTTAAGTACTATCTATTCCTTCCTGCACAATTATAGTCACTTTAAAATAAACTATTGCAGCTGAACATGTTATAAAACTGAATATTTGACAATATAATTGTCAGGCAAAACAAAATATCTGAGGTGTTTTTTTAATACAAATTAGGGCAATGTGCCGTTATTTTACACAGAGGACTCAAGATTTAAAACTTGTACTAGAACCACCCGATCCAACTTCAGCTTCCTGGTTCCAGTAAGTTTTTGCTTCACTTAAATAACTGCTCCCAAGCATTTTTTTAAAATATATAGTATACCTTTTAAAACAGTTTCTTAAAAGTCACACATTGATGGCCTGAATGTTGTCTGTCTAAGAAAAACAAGAATGTTTTTAGTCTTTTGTGTTTCAGTTGCTGTTTACTACATTTGCAGATTCAGATTTAGTTTCAAGCCAGTACACGTGTACTAGCTGGCGGTACAATGTGTTGGCGGTACTGGATTGTTGGACAGAATAAGAGGAAGTGTTGCAGTCCTCAGTAATTTCCATAGTATAACTGTTTGAGGTTAAGGGCTTTGACAGGAGCTTTTAAGAGGCAGAGAATCCATTAGGCAAGGGTCGCTACAAAGTGGCCAACTATTAAAAATGCAGCAGCACCATTATTCCCTGACCAAGCCTGCAACTTCAGCCTCTCTCACTGCATCGCTCTTTATTTCCCTTCAGAACATTATCTCTTTTTTCCCCCCACTCTTTTGAATTCTTTTGGCTAAAATCATCTGTTCCCTTTTTGATGCGTCTCACTCTAAAAACCATATTTTCTCTTTATCCATTTTTTCCTCCAAACAAATATTTTGGTGTTAGCAGACTTGCACGGGTGAGCTCCTTTCACCTGTAATGTGCACGTGCTAACCTATTCAGCATAGCCAGACAATGATCAACATCCGCTACTGTACGTGTACAAGAATAGAACGGCCCACAGAGAATGATAGATGGGCATATATGGGTAGCTGGGAGAGTCCCTTTTAGGTAGTTAAAAAAAAAAAAACTACAGGCTAAATGAACAGATGGTAGGAGAGAGAGGGGAAAGAGCCCAGAACACAGTGGGAGACAGACAGGGGAGCAGAGAAAAGGCAGGGTGAGTGTTGGGGTAGGGCGGTAAAAGGAAACAACATAAGACCATTCTCGTGCGCCTTCAACTGGCACACGATGCCACCGAGATCAGAGTCGGGATCCAGACACAAAGCACGTGTCTTTAAACAACGAGCACATGCTAATACAGTCGGCTGTACAACTGCAACTGATGCAGACACGCAGATGTGAGAGGAGGAACAGGGCACGAGCAGAATGCATGCTGGGCCATAAACCCTTTATCCTCTGTTTACTTTGCACACTGAACACACACACACACACACTAGTATGCATGTGTGTGTGCTGTGCGCTGCATAATTCATAGTGATTCGTTCTGCTAAGGCAAAGCACTTTATGTTTGAAAAGAGAGAGGGAACACTGGCTCGGAAAGAGTCCAGGAACAAAACAGGATTAAGAGGAAACGGAAGGTTAGACGATGAGTTAAATTTCTTCTTGCTGTTCTTGTGTTTACACGTTCAGATTTTCATCTTATGTGTCCCTCTTTGCCCCCCCACCCTCTTCAGAGCCAAGCCCACCGCTGACCACATTTATCGGGTGCAGAATGGAGAGTAATTGAATGTGAAAAGCTCATTTTTGAAGGGACACAATATTCTATTTAGATGTCCAGGCGTGTCCTCATGTGTCATTACTTTGATATCAGCTGAATGCTGTTTCTCATTACCTTAATTAAAGCTCCTCGTGAGCCGCTGAGCGTATTAGCACACTGATCTGCAGCAAACTAATGATCGGCTGGTTGATAATGCGACTTTCTCTCTGTTAGACACTCTCATCTTGCTCTTGGTGATTACCATCAGAGATCCACAGCCAATCATCATCAGAGGCTAAAAAGATTCACACACTTGAAAAATGCTCTACAACATTAAGAGGTGCTACGTACATGCTGGTGCGAATGAATGCTGGCAAACAGAGCTGTGAAATCACTCGTGGGGTCATGCAGGAACAAAAACAAGTCCAAGATCAGAGATGTAAAGTTGCAGAGAGATTAGACCAACCGTGTTTTTCTTTTTTTTTTTTTTTTTTTTTTTTTTTTTTTTTTTTTTACTTTTTAACTTTTAGACCTAATTTTGGTATATATTTTTCTTTATTCAAAGTCTAACACATTTACTGGCCTCGTGAATAGATTTATTGGGGTTTAAGGAAGAAAAAATTCAGTTTGGCAAAAATCAAATGTACAGAAGAGCCAGGAAACGTTCTTCTTTTTGAAAGTCATAGAAATAACAATGAATTCCACTTTTTGACTGCAAAACCCCAAGTTTTTAGATTTTATTGTCACCGCTTGAAAATGTGCCGTAGTGACACATTCCACCCTGACCACGAAACAACAATCAAACAGACAGACAACAAATACAGCAACAATACAAGCCACAATGCTTTTTTTCTGCGCTGTCATTGGCTCCAGAATGATAATTCTCTGTCTGCAGTGTTTGTAAATATTGTTTTCACTCAATAAGTACTTCTGATTGGGGCACATCACAAATACTCCCATCTGAGTGAAAATCCTAAACACCCCTCGAACCCCCTTCAACACATTTGAACAGAGGTGGAAAGAGTACTGAAAATTTGTACTCAAGTACAAGTACTGTTACACTGCTTAAACTGTACTCAATTACAAGTAAGTACTGGTGTTATAAAAATACTTAAGTAAAAGTACAAAGTGCGCTTCTCAAAAACTCCTCAGATTATTAATTGTTTTTTAACCACTTGATGTTTTATTGTTGTCAATAGAAAGCATTCAGTTTGATTTACTGTATATAATAGATACATCAGACGTTCAGAAGCGCCATCTTATTTTAGTACCAGACAAACCGATTGCAGTGACAATATCTAAGATCTTTGCATACTTGGCCAAACTAATAACCCACACATACAAACAATAAAAAACAATATCCTACAGGTAGCTGTAAAACCTCGTATACCACAATATGTTTTTGAGAGTAGATGTTGAAGTCTTATAAACTAGAGATCAAACAAAGTTTGCAGCTGGACGTTGTCTCCTTTTCACCCTCTGTACATGAAAGATTCCTCCAGGTACGGCCATGGGCACTTGTCCTCAGCCTTTACCTCGTCATTTCTCTGTTGACAGTGTTGTCCTCTGTCTCCATTTTGGCTTTTTCTCCACGTCTTCGGTCCATAACTGACTCTACTCTATGGAGTTGTTCTTTGTTTACGTGATAGGTAACTGGCACGTTCGCGATCTGAGAGCCTTATTGGCTACAAAGATGCAAATGAATGGTTTGAATATTAATTCAAATTGCAGCTGTACGCAGTAGTAACTTCTGATTTTAAAAGTAGTAAAGTACAGTATATTACATGGTCTAAATCAGGGGTGTCAAACTCACTCACAAAACGGGGCCAAAATTAAAACCTTTTTCAAACTAAGAGCCAGTTTCAGAATCTGCATTAACTCAAATCAAGATATCCAACATCTTTTCTTGTTTGCTGGTTCCTCAACAAGAGTTTGATTGGTCTCATTTGATGTTCTCTGTTGCACTTGACATCATAATCAAAGATTACTGAAAAAATTCAAAGTGATAAAAGAATTTTACATTTAACATAATATCTTGGGGGCTAGATAAGATGTTAATGAGGGCCACATTTGGCCCCTGGGCCTTGAGTTTGACATATGTGGTCTAAATTGTACTTAAAATTACAAAGTACACACTTCAAAGAAATACTCATAAAAGTACAAGTACCCAAAACATCTACTTAATTAAAGTAATGTGAGTATAATTTGTTACTTCCACCCCTGCATTTGAACAAATCCTGCAGCAGCTTGTGAGCCTCAGCCCTCCTCTGATCCCCCTCCTACCCTCTTACAGTCATGATTAGGAAACATTAGCTCACAGAAGAGGACATGCCGTTCCCTTCCACTCCTCGCTAATGTACACTGAACCTAAAGCCCATTATGAAGGTTGGAAACGCAAGAGCAAACTTGTGTTTGACAGCCACCCTTCTACACACTCTGTCATCTGGCTGGCTTATCGTTGTTAGCTTAAGCCAGTCGTTTCCTAACAGCGCCCGTGTGAAGGTGGTGCATTGTGCGTTTGAGTGTGAGGATGCGTGTTTATCGACTGATATGGTAAGGCTGTGAAGGTGGTCTGCACATAAACTTCTGCTTTATTTGTTCACAAGGTGAACCTCCACCGTGTGGAATGAAGTGTGGTCGTACGAACACATCAGCTAGCCACAGAAAGGAGAGAAATGTGTTTAGTTTTACATCCCTCTGGAGAGAGACAAAACACCAAATACACAGAGTTTGGTCTTTTTCTGTTTCTAAGAAACACCTCAAGACTCTTCTATTTGACGTGAGAGCAACACAGACAGATTGAACTAAAGGCCACTGTAAGGCCACTGTCAATATTCACACAGGTGTTTGAGCCGAGGGGTCGCAGACACAAACACACAGGTAGGATTGTTCTTCTTGGACTTCGAGAACCTATACACATCACCTCGCACAATACATCCTCGCAAATAAATTCAGTCTCACACATGAATTGTTGCACAAAGTTGCTGTTTCGTGTGCAGTCACGGCAACAGAACCGACAGACAGAAGCCAAGTTTTATTTGCCCATGAATGCGTTTGCAAACACACACATACAAACACACGCTCAGCTGAGAGCATCGAGTCGGTGTTGGAAGGATCCAATTTAATTTGACCTTGACAGCAGAGAGAGGGCTGGTGGGATGATGGGGGACTGAGGGATGGATGGAGTGTAAGAAATGAAGTGATGGTCGGGGCCAGATGCCTGTTGCAGATACTTGAGATAAATTAGATGACCTTGAACTGATGGAGATGAATCGCAGAACAACGGAGCGGAGCGAGATGGAGACATCTGTACACATAAAACTGGATGAGAGACACACAGCAAAAGACCAAGGTAATCTAACTTGCACGTGAGTGTGCAGCTGGTGTTGTGCTTCACAGCCATTTACAGCTTCATTAAAATGTAAAAATAAACAAAAATCTAATTTAGGATCATTACAAATCTGAATCAGTAAATCTAAAAGCACAAAAACTATACAGAGAACGATGGCCTTGAAGATGTTGCACGCTGCCTTTCATGCCTATTTTAACACAAAACTATCATAAGAAATGACAAAGTTCTTGTTTTGGTCAAACCTTGTAAATGAGTTTAAGTGCAATTGTGTGCTAGATCCTATGAGATGTTAGTTTTTAAAGTGTGTGATGCAGAAGATGCTCAGCTACTACCGTAATGCTGTAGCCCAGCTACTGACAGGAACTCGTAGGTTTGGGCGTATTTCACCAGTTTTGTCCTCCCTTCACTGGCTCCCTGTGCATGTCAGAATTGATTTTAAGATTCACCTGTTGAATTTTAAGTGCATTAATGGTCTTGCACCTTCATATCTCTCTGACCTACTTCAACCATATGTTCCTTTTTGGGTGCTGAGATCATCTGACCAGCTGCTTTTGGTTGTACTAAAAACCAGGCTGAAGCTCAGAGGAGATCAGGCTTTTTCTGTCATGCGCCCTAAACTTTGAAGCAATCTGCCCATCAACATTAGACAGACCACATCACTCCCTACTTTTAAATCTCTCCTGAAAACACACCTGGATTAAGTGCAGAACCACTAGGCTGAGGAACAGTTTCTACCCTGGGTCTGTTGGACTCATGAATCCCTAGTCAAGATTATCACTGTGAAAATTACTGTGAAAAAAAAAATCACTGTAATGCCACTTCATATATGTGCTGCTGGCTATCCATGATGCTGATCTCATGCTGCTGATTTATTTCATGCTGCTGTGTTCATTCCTCCTCATCTGCTCACACAGACTCATGTTCGTGCTGCTGTTTGGTGCATTGTTTTGTACTAGTAGTGCTTAGTGTATTCTTAATTTAGTGTATTTCTTAGTTCATAGCTTAGATCTTATTACTGTTTTTCTTTACAATTTGTAATTTGTTGGATGTAACTGGGATCCTGTGTACAAAGATTCGTTCCACCTCATGTACCACATGACAATAAGACACCTTGACCTTGACCTGTATTCACTGACGTTTAACACAGTGTGACTTGATTTACCATTTCATTGTTTTTCATTGTTTTCGTGTTATGTTTTAATTTTGATAATTTTAATTACAATCATGTTATTATTTTTATTTAATTACTGCCTTGGTCTTATTGTGAAGCACTTTTATATGGCTGCTGTTTTAATCATGCTTTATAAATAAATTTGACTTGACTACCACCCCTAAAGATAATGTGCTTGTTTACGCTGATTCCGTTTGATTACAAAGTACTTTCTGTATCATGTTAATTTGAGACATGATTCATGAGATATTTTGCGAACACACAGTTAGGGTTGATGCCAACAGCTGATAGTTTTAAGCAAATACGATGCACAACATTCAATGTAAATGTTGAAGATTACTTACAGTCACAACTGTAGCAAATTGTAGCTCAGTATCTGTAAAACTGACAAAGGTGTGATCGTTTTTGTGTTTTATCAAGTCAGATCCCTTTTGATTTCACAGTGCATGGGTGACTCTCACAGTTAATTTTTACTTTCCAGTAGCAGAAACATGTTAACAAACAAACATGGACACAAACCATGACTATGTTATTTATAAATACAGTATTGCATGCTTCTCTTTCTGTCATCACGAATATAACTTTAAGAAACATTCAACGTCTCTCACATGTGAGTAATCCAGGATGAACTGGTGATGTTTCATATATAAAATACAAATGTGATTAACTGTGTCCTGTAATTAATACTGAATATGTATAAAGCTGAAAGGTTGCTACAATTTATGTTTTAAGCATTGTATGAATATTCATTTAAAAATAAATTAGTGTTATTTTGTTTTTTTTTTTTTTAGTTATTTTTGTTAGTGTGTATCTTAGATCCTTCTATATTGTTTGTATTATTACTTTATATATATATTTTTTTTTTTTGTGTGTACAACTGGACCTTGAGTACACAGTTTTGATCCACCTCATGTACCACGTGATGCAAATGACAGTAAAGAACTTTGGACCATGATTTGTGCAAAGTGTGCTAAAAATAACAACCCTCCTATCCAGTCTTTTGTAGTGGAATTAAATCCACAATAAAATGAGATAATCAGGCTAATAATTAGGATCATTATAGAATTATTTTGTTGCAGTAGGTGTGCTAAACTGAGTTTGTTTCTCCCAGTAAAGCAATGACCAGTAACAAGCAGTAAAAATATGTTCTGTAGGGAACCGTAATCGTTCAGAATAGAAAGTCTGTTCTGAAGTTGCAACTTCTTTAAAAAAGCGGTTATTTGTAGAAGATTGCTGGTGCCTGTTTTCTTTAGAATTTCAAATTGTAAACTTTATTTCAGTAAACACAAAAGTTCAGAGCTATGTTAGTGTGTTTAGGTCTGAAACCAAACTGCATTTAAAGCCATCAGTGTTTAAACATGAGAAAATGAAAAAATAAAAAAAACTACACGGTAGGAAACTACATTACTCATATGTTTCTGGTTGAAGATTAGTATTTCTGTCTGTTGTTTTAAGATGGGTCACGGTTCAACATATTTTTAACAGTCGGGCAATAATTTTTTTACCTGCTCTTCCCACATCATCCAGTCAATAACCTGATCTCTCTGTTCTCACAGCATCTGACTCCTACATGGTCTTTCTTTTCATCTCTCCTGCTCAGTGACCCACTTTAACTAAATATTCCAGCAAAACTGCCAATTCCTCACATTTACTACCATACATGAAAGTTAAATAAAATAAAATCCTGATGAATCACAGCAGACAAAAAAAAAAAGGAATGGCGGTTGAGATGATGCAGGAGCAATCAATCAGACCTTCATAATCCATTTTCTGCCTCTTGGTGGTGGAAGAATCAGAGTGTGTCAGTGTGAGCCTTTTGTGAAATGCATTTATCAAGATGGGTCATTTATGCATTCTGTGTGCGAGTTAAAGAACTCAGATTAATCTGGACAAAAAAGGGGTTTAATGTGCAGCGTTTTGTTTAAGCTGAGCAGAATATAAGCTTCAGTCTGTCATCGCTGAAACATCATATATGTGCTGGGGCGGAAGAAAGGGGTGCTGATGAGATGGAAAAGAGATAAACTAGGGGGTGGAAAGCTGGTGGATATGTGGGGCCCCTGCCCCGAACTTGAACTTCTAGCTGGTGGGAGTTGGTGGGGTCAGAGAGGGGAGGACAGGGTCAAACACTCAGATGAATGGAAAAACAGCTGAGTGACATCAATGTCTCCCTTGAAGACAGAACACGTGACGTTGTTCTGTTACACAAGGACTTTGAGCTTTTTTCTTTGCAGAAGTCTGGTGAATTTTGGAGACTTAGTTAAGACTAAAATGTCAACTGATGTGCTTCCAATAAGACACAAAGGATGCATTAAGCTGTAGCTAGCATTTAAATAGAAGCCTAAAACTCTTTGTTCTTTGCAGAAGTTTCATTCTTTTAAGCAACAGATCACAAGGCATCCATCCATCCATCCATTATCTTTTACCCGCTTCTTCCATTTTGGGTCACAGGGGTCGCCGGTGCCCATGTCCAG
>JARVGS010063409.1:0-12435 GCA_031762315.1 Hypsolebias antenori
ATGACAATGTTTTTTCGTCTGTTCTCCTTTTTCTGTTTATTAGTGTGTTTTGTAGATTTCCTCACTGACTTGACAAAAGCCCAGTTAGGATATCCACATGTTTGGAGAGATTTTTTTTTGATGTGTTCTCTCCAAATCTCCAAAATCATTGCATTCAGTTTTTATTCACAATTTGTTTAGTGTCCCAACTTTTTGGAATCCGGTTTGTATTTCCACATATATTTTTGTGTTGTTGTACACAGTAATTTTAACAGGAGAAGATGTTCTTTTAATAATCTTCATTATTGACCTTCAACGTGAAGAACAGTTGCGTCATCATTGTCAACAAAGTATGCACCCACCACTACCTGGAATATTTATTTTCAATGTGCACACGCTAAGCAACTAAATGGGCAAGGTTAAGCTACTGATGAGGAAAAACAGACTTTTTATCTTCATCTGATTTGTGCTTCATGGAGATGTGGCCATGTGAGCTGGTGCAGCTGGTGGGCTTCCAGCTCAGAGTGGACTGGGTCATGGAGCTGTCCAGCAAAGTGAAAGGAGAGGGCACCTGTTTTTACATCAATAATGGCTATTGTTCTGGTTTGATTCTGTAACACTCTGACCATGAATCATAAGCCTCTTTACTCCCATTGTGAGCTCACTGTGTTCATGTTCAGACTTCTGTAATGAGATCTTGTGCTCAGCTGTTTCAAACACTGCACCCAGACAGGACAACTTCACTGTCTGTGACCATGACAACATCACTGAGCACTTTCTATGAGGAGCTCTGAATCCTGACTGAAACTCCTCACATTATTTTGTCACATTAGTCACACTATTAATTTGAAAAAAATGTCCTAATAGTGTGAATATTTATGACTCATTCACTCTGTGATCCATTTTTCTTCAGTACGTGTTTTGACGCGAGTCTCATCCTGCAGTTTTCAGCTATTTCAACTAATTATAAATCAAAAACACTCATCCCGTTCAGGACACTCCTGCTATGGCTTTTGGTATTGGTGCAACTTTAGCTTTTTGAAATATTTAGCCTTTTCTGACTTTTATTCTCCTCATAGGAAATGAGTTGAACTCCTTTTCCATCCCTCAGATCTTTAGATGTGTTTACAACCTTTCCTGCTCCTTTCACATTTTGTTCTGCTTCAGCTTCTTTCAGCTCCTTCAGCAAATTTAAACTGTTTTCAGCTAGTTTCAGCTGTTTTGCGCTCCTTTCAGATTCTTTCTGTTAACTACAACGTTTTTCTGCTTCTTCTAACTTGTTTCTGCTAATTTCAATTTGTTTCTGGAAGTTTCAGCTTTTTATGCTATTTCAGCTATGATTTAGCTGTTTCATGCTAATTTTAGCCTTTTAAACCAGTTCCACATTGTTTGCACTCATTTCAATGTTTTTCAGACTAATTCAGCAACAAATGTGCTCTCTCTACTTCATTCTGGTAATTTAAGATTCTTTCTGCTTTATTAAGTACTTTTCAGCTGTTCTTTTTTTGTGTGTGCTAATTTCAGCCTTTTTTTCAGATAATTACCACTTTTTGTGCCAACTTCTGCTTCTTGCAGTCTAATTGGGAAAATGTGTTCTTTCTGCTTTCTTCTGCTAATTTAAGCTTGTTCTACTTTTTCAGGTACCTTTTTTTAAAGCAGTTTTTAGCTAATTTCAGCAGTTTTCAAATAAATTCAAGTTTTTATATGTAATTTCTTCTCCTTTCAGCCTAATTAACTTCTTTCTGATAATTTTAGCTTGTTTTCAGCTTTTTGTCCTGGTAGGTTCAGCTACTATTTAGCTGTTTTGTGCCAAGTTTAACTTTTTCAGCTAATTTCACATTTTTTAGGTCATTTCAGCTCCTTCCACTTCCTTCTGATAATCTATGCTTCTTTTTGCCTTCTCAGCTATTTTTCAGCTATTTTTAGCCAATTTCAGCCTTTTTTTTTTTTAGCTAATTTCCTAATTTGTGTGCTCATTTAAAACATTCAGCAAACGTGCTCTTTCTGCTTTCTTCTGCCAATTTATTCTTGTTCTTCCATTTTAGCTAATTTCAGCTGTTTTTCAACAAGTTCTTCGGCAATAAGCATTCACACTGCATTTTCATAGGAAATGCAATTTCTCTAGTTGCTTCTTGGCTTGGACCCTGGACTGTCAATTTGGATGTCACAAGTAAAAAAGCACAAAGTAAAAATAAATAAATAAATAAAATTAAAAAAAAAATAAAAAAACAAGAAACCAGTTGTGTGAAAACTGACACAGCGTTTACAAAACGCAATTCAGCTTTTTGCAGAGCGTAGGTAGAATGTGGTTACTCTTGAAAAGAAGCTGAACAGAAAGAAGACAGGGATACCATGATGGGTTTGAGGGGATGGTGTTCTCCAAACTCCAGTGGAACGGCCTCAGTACGACCCCTCTGCAGCTCCGCACCATAGTCACGTTCACGGGAACGCCTGTTACACAACAGACAGGAGAGGGAGGTGTTTAACAAACACTGTTCATTCACTCGCCAACATTTCATAACTGTCCCCATTTGAAACTTTGAGCTCACTTTAATCCCTGGTAGAAGGTCTGGTGACATTTCTTAGGCCTAGATGCAACAATACACCAAAACGGGTGCGTGGCTTATTTTTCAAGTTATCCAACTCAAAAGGTTTACATATACTGTATACATATAAGGCGGCAGCCATCTTGGATTCTGACATGGCAACCCAGTTTATGATCGGGACACTTTATAGATGTAGCCACACACAAAAATGGAAGTCAGTGCCTCTCTTTATTTTTCAGGTTATTGTGCTCAAAAAATGGATGTGCAAACGGAGGATATTTCCAATTCCTCCTCTTGGCTCCACAACGGAGGACGAAAACACGGTACCTTCAGTGAAACATCATCTATGCAATCACCTGTGGAAGTTCCAGTGTTTGTCCACCAGATGTGGCTTCACTTCCACAGCAGCAGACAATCCTCTAACGAGCTCTCAGGTGCACATAAGGCTGAGAAGAGCTCTCATCCGACGCAGCTTATGGTTCATGCTCTCAGCCTCGTGTATATTAATGCTTGTGATTACTCTTCCAGTGAAACCTGGACCAAAATTCTTGCCTGCTCCCCTTCAGCTGTTCTCCTGTGCCTCCTACTACGTGCTCTCTGGACCTTCTCCTGGATTGTTAATGATTTGAACCAAGACGGACCTAACACCACCGACCAGGATCCTGTCTAGTTCCAGACACTGTCCCACTGTAAATAAAAGCACTGAATGTGTACGAGTGTTCATTCTCAGTTCCTTTCAACTCTGGGCATTCAGATTTTGTGACATCGCCTCAAAATAAAAACAACTCACATATATTTTGTCTTTCTTATTCCCTGCAAGCTTAAAATTGTGGCAGTTTGAATTTAAAATACTTTTTCCAACAATATATTTTCACCCACCTCAAGTGGAGTTTAATAATAAAATTCTGGGTCTCCTGTCCTGATGTGTCCATCTGAACTACATCACTAAAATAAAAACATCTTGTAACAAAATTATGCCAATTAACTGACCAATGCATTTATCACTTCTTGACTGGACTATTGAAATTATTTATTATGTGGTTCTCTAAATAACTCTTCAGTTGCTGCTGCTAGAGTTCTGCAAGTGTTAGGAGAGAGCAGATTTTTAAGTTTTATGATCTTCCATGAAAAGAGTGAGATGGAGGAGGATGACTTGCTGTGACGACCACTGAAGAGGGAAAAGCTGAAAAAGAAAAAGGAGGAATTCCCCCGTGCAACCAGTGCAAAAGGGGCCTTCTTCAGTGGCCTCAGGATTACGACTGTTATTTGCAGATGATGTGGTTATGTTGAGGTCACTGGGCCGGTCTAACTAGAATGGTGTGCAACCTAGTGTGAAGCAGCTGGGATGAGGATCAACACCTCTAAATCTGAGGCTGTGGGAAGACTGGGAAACAAATGTTAAGGGTACAAACTTTTTTGTTGAGGCCAGTTTCATTACTATTATTTTTCATTTTGTTGAATTGGATTTTCAAACCAATTACTGATTGTCATATGTTGTTTTGACCCCCATGACTGAGGGAATTGGAAATACCCACTGTCCGTCCATGAATGTTGTGAGCGCAATAATTTGAAAAATAAGTGAATGACAAACTTCAACTTTGGTCTGTCGCTGCATCTAGAGGTAAGAAAAGTTAAAATCAAAAATTGGGTTGCCATGTCAAAATTCAAGATGTCTACCCCCTCCGTCCATTCATTATTTTTACCCTCTTCTTCCTTTTTGGGTTGCTGGTGCCCATATCCAGCCATCAATGTGAGAGAGGCAGGGGACACCCTGGACAGGTCTCCAGTCCATCACAGGGACACATGGAGACAAAAAAACATTCTCTCTCTCTCACCTAGAGACAATTTAGAGTTACCAATCAGATTAACATGCATGTTTTTGGTCTGTGGGAGGAAACTGGAGTACCTGAAGAAAATCAACGCATGCACGGAGAGAACATGCAAACTCCACCCAGAAAGGTCCCTGGCCAGGATTTAAACTAGCAACCTGCTCTCGAAGCTTTGCCAACTGTGCTACTGTGCCGCCTCAAGATGGCCATCATCATATTTAAATATAAACTGGCCACCTCAAACATTTGTGGAAAATATTAATTTTAGTTTTTATATTGCTTAAAAGTTTAGTTTGTCAGCTTAGTTTTAGTATTTCTGCTGCATGCTCTGATATTTCTAGTTTTTTTTTGTGAGTTTTTTGGCGAGTTGAGATGGTTCTTCTCATCCTCAGCATTTCATTGCATTGTTGACCTTGTGTTGATTTTGCATATGACAATAAACCTAACCAGGATTCCTCAAATGACGGGGGTGGCCAATGCCTAAAGCTATGGGACGCCACCATGATTGATGGAATTGGAAATACCCACTGTCTGCCCGTGCATGTTGTGAGCGCAATAATTTGAAAAAATAACTCCAATTTTGGTGGGTCATCACCTTCACCTTCGTCACCAAGCACCATTGTGCTTGGTGGTCTATAACATTGCTCCCCCATCATCTCCCCATTTGTCACTCTGCGCTGCCTTGGACAAGAAAACAAAACATACCAAAAAAATAAATAAAAATAAATAAATAAAATCCTACCTGTGTTCTTCTCCACAGAGTAACTCATACCCACTTGAATATCTTGCACCAAAAACATTAAGGTTGACTTGCACTCATTGTTCAATTCCAGTCCAGAAAATCATGAAAACTACCAACATTCACTGTTCTAATTCCTCAGCAGTGGGGTTCATCAGCGTATTGCTTGTTAAGTGAGATTTTTTTTCTAATTATCTTACACACAAATGGTCTGTACATCTACAGCATTCAACCTTTATTTATACAGGTTAGTCTCATTGAGCCTCGAGGACTCTTTATTATAAAAGAGACCTGAACTAAGTGAACACAGTTTAAGAGGGTCATCACAGCTCATCAGCCTTAGACAAAATAAAATGACTGTGACTCAGTAACTCAAGTCAGTTTGACAGATACCACCATACCCATACCACGGTGGCCCACATTATATCACACAATGACAATTTCAAGGTTTTACCAAATTATTATCACCCCATCATTTATCAACAAATGAACATCTTAATCTAAAACTCAGACATGAAAAGCAGCAATGTTGTCTAAGAAATACAAGCCCTTTAAGGATTTTTTAAAACCTTTACTACAAAACTGATCCAGATTTATACAAATTACTATATTTCAATCTTACATTTCAATCACATTTAGTACAATTTGAATTGTACTAAGCAATAAAAGAATGTCAGTCTACGAAATGTCTAAAGTCGTATCATAACCCTAAAGACAGCTGATTTAAAGACAAAACCGAGAGGATTTTAGTTGGAAAAGCACCAAAACAAGTAATTAAACTAGTAGTTTAGTTTATTTGGGGGTCAGTATTTTATGATTCATCGTGTATTTGTTTTGCATTTAGGCTCTGACACGTTTCAAGATAACAATACAGTGATAATGTAACTGGTTACAGTTAATAATAAATACAAAGTTCACGACAAGGAAAATATCTTACCAGACCACTGCAGCCATGTTTTATTTTTATATATCACATGACACAGAGAGGGACTTCCGGGTTATGATAAACTCGCTGCTTTATCGCGTTTAATCCAACGGCTTTTTTTTTAATCTATTGCAGAAAAATATCACTGTGTAAAAAATAGTAATATTTAATACTACTGACAGTGACAGTAAAAGTGCAGCTAAGGTGTTTTCATTTACCACACATTACTATTTCCCAAGATGCATTGTGCACAATGATTTACATAGCATATCCCATGATGCATTGCGCACTATAATTTCTATCAGAGGGAAGGCAAAAAAAATAATAATGAAGGTTTCATATGAACAACAGTACGTTCACGTAGTTTAAAACGTAGTTTAACTAAAATTTTGTTCCAAACACTTGTAATTGGTCGTTGTCTGCTACCACTAAATGCCATAAACCGCATCGTGTTTTTTCTAAGCGCTAATCCAAACGACGCTCAGTCTTTAGTGGAGAGTGACTTGTCTGTAAAATAGACGAGCTTTGTCAGAAACGCCGCTTCGGTTTCGTCAGTCCAGTAAAAAGCCTCCAGGGGGACCATGACCTGACCGTGGACCTCTAGCGGGGTCTGCTCTGCTCACATCTCCAGACCAGGTACAGACACTTCCTGTCAGGGTTGGCTTTTAGAGATGCTTTATGTTGACACTGAGTTTGAATGTAGCTAACAGCTAGCTTGCTCGTGTTAAAAATGTACCTGATCGAAGAAAAATTAAATCGATTAAATAGGACGAGATTTGACAAGTTTGTACTTTGAACTACTTTATTGTGATTTTTTTTTAAATTTATTTAATATATTTCATTGTTTGGTTTTCTTGGTATGCCCAGAAAAACAATTGTTTGAAATAATCAGGAAATACACAGACACGGATTAAGAAAAACAAAACCCCACACACGTCATTTATTTTATTTATTTATTTATTTATTATAAAAAAATAAATAAAAGCAAGCTAATGAAAATCAATCATTGCTCTTGAATTTGGGTAAAACAGAATAATGTTAAAATAAACTGATGACCTTGATGGGAGCCTTCATTTAATATTTTGTTGCCCATCTTTTCAAGGCAGTCAGTGCAGCTGAGGGATCTGCAGCTCTGACACGTGCGCACCTGTCCACAGGTATCTGGTCCCCTCCTCATGATCAAACTGCTGCAGCTGTCACAGCTTGGAAAGCTTCCTTCTCTACACCAGTGGATCCCAACACTGGCCCTTGAGGAACACCATCCTGCATGTTTTGGTTGTCTCCCTGCTCCAACACACCTGATTCAGTGAATTATTTACTTCAAGTTCTGCATATGCCCGTTCTTCACCCATTTATTAAAATCAGATGTGCCCAAAACAGGTAAACAGCTAAAACATGCAGGGTGGTGTTCCTCAAGGACCAGTGTTGGGAACCACTTTTATCAGTCCAATCAGTCTGGCAAATATATGGACATTTTTAACTTATTTTGCACTGCGCAAAGGACTACATGTGCAGTAATTATTAAAATATCACTCTTGTGAAATTGTCATGTGAAGGTAAAAACATTCTGTCAGTGTAAACACTCAGTTTTATTATTGTAATCACATTTGACTTATGAACATTGTTATACTGATGTCTATAAATCACAGGTGCAGGTTCTGATTTCAGCTTCTTTATTGTCAAACTTTATTCTTTATTGTCAAACTCCTCATCATCACACCAACTCTCGTCTCTCTCATCCATCAAATGTCTAGTGGTCAGGAAGTAGAACTCCCACTGTATTGCAACAGGAACACAGCAAACACTGCACAGTTATGTATCACAATTCTACTTTTTGGACCTTTTTCTCACAAAAACTACATGAACATTAAACAGCGTTTTGCAGAGTGTTAAAGCATTAAAGTCGTTAAATCGATTGAGCAAAATTTGTGGCCTAACCAAGTTGAGTCAGGTCCTCTGGACGGTGTCTTCTTGTACGTTTCATCTTTTATCTAAAAGACTTTGTCAGTCTGAGGAGCTGTAATAAATTCTTTTTTATAAATGGCACCTTCTCATAGTGGATGAACCAGTTTGATGGTGCTCAGGTGGTTCCTGGAGAGGGCGTACGCCAGGACCCGCCTGCGCACCATCAAACTGGTTCATCCACTATGAGAAGGTGCTGTTTATACGACTGTTTGAGGCAGCTCCTCAGACTGACAGTCTTTTAGATAAAATATGAAACGTTTCAACAAGAATACACCGTCCAGAGGACCTGACTTAACTTGGTCATATTTTTCTACCTGGATTATTGAGCATGAATCAGGACAAAATTCAAGGCCTTAAATGGCATTAAAACATTGACATTTCGTCTCAGTGACATTTAATGTGTTTAAAAAAAGAGAGATGAACAGTTTTGGATACTGCTCAGCCAGACTCCCTCATGATCCTTTAGTGTTTCATTAGAGCAGCAGCCGAAAGCATTATTAATGGTTTCTGGCCTGTCGATGCGCGATGATCGGTGTGCTTGAGGAAAAACGGGAAAACATCAGGAGCAGAAACAAAATAGGTAAATGCAAACTGGAGCTGTAGTGGCAGGAAAACAAGGATTTTAGAGCACAGCTGCAGCCAGTGAACAGTGGTGGTGAAGGAATAGCAGAAAAAAAAATGAAACAAAAAAAAGTTGCAGCGGGAGCGCACACAACCTGCTTAACTGCGTCTCCATTTGATGATTTTCTGCTTTAGTTCTTGAATTTAATACTAAAACATGAATATTTGTATGTCCAAGATTATAGTAAAGATGTCTCTGTTTAATTTTTTTCCCCAAAGTAAACTCTGTGTTCTCTCTGTCAGTTTCAAATGTCTAGAGTTTCTCATAAAGACCTGCTATCTTCAGTTTTAGTTTTATATATATTAAATACAGGTGATCCTCGGTTTACGTCCGGCTCGGTTTCCGGCATTTCGCGTTTACGTCCGCCGCCCCAGTGACGTCATCACACCTCACGTTGCCTTTTATGCAGCATTTTTTTTTTTTTTTTTTTAAGGGTACAGGCTCATCACACCTTACGTTGTGTTTTTATGCAACATTTTATGGGGTTTTTTTTTTCAATTTTTTTGAGGGTATTTTGTTAGCTAACTGCTCCTCGTAGCCCGTACGGGGACCGAGCGGGGGGCGAGGGGGGCGATAGAAATCGGTCAAAAATCGAATATTCAAACGCTCGCTGCTCAGTCCCCATTTGAGCCACGGGGACGTGGATGGTGCCGAATTAAAGGTCTCGTCGAGACCTTTCCATCAGCGCCCTGCACGTCCTCATAGCCTGTACGGGGACCGAGCGGCGGGCGATAGAAATTGGTCAAAAATCAAATATTCAAACTCTCGCTGCTCGGCCCCCATTTGAGCTACAGGGACGTGCATGGCGCCAAATTAAAGGTCTCGTCGAGACCTTTAATTCGGCGCCCTGCACGTCCTCGTAACCCATACGGGGACTGAGCGGCGGGCGATAGAAATCGATCAAAAATCGAATATTCAAACGCTCGCTGCTCGGCCCCCGTTTGAGCTATGGGGATGTGCATGGCGCCGAATTAAAGGTCTCGTCGAGACCTTTAATTCGGCCTTAGAAACACATTAAAACGGCGTTCTAAGTACGCTGTTGTTGTTTTACATTGAAAAAAACGTGTTTAAAAAGACGTTACTGCCGCCATGTGCTTTCAGTTTCGGTTTAAGTTTAAAATCTGCGTTTATGGCCGCCACGTGCGAACAGTTTCGGTTTAAGTCTAAATCGGTATCCGGCCGGGCCGTTATAACGGAACTCGGACGTAAACCGAGGTTGACCTGTATAAGCGGAAATGTGAAGTCGCATGAACAAACATTTTTTAGGAGATGAATCCTTGGATCAGAACCTTTATGAGAGCTTTATTGAGCGTTTTAACGTGACAAATCATGAATCTGACAACCGTGAGGTGTACCTGAACGCAACACGTTACGTCTTATGTCACCAGCTTCTCAGCAAATCAGAACACGATCCGTCACGGCGTAATGACGTTGCAGTCCTCTTGACCAATCAAAGCGTAGACGCGTCATGTGACACGTCAACTTTAGCAATGGCTAGCTTTTACCCGTCTACAAGTCTTCCTCTCTGAACTAATAGAAACGCTTACAAATATTGCAATGATTCTTAAGGTAAGTGGGACGCATTCACACAGGTACACACTGAGTCTCCGCTCAGTTTAATGCAATTTTAATGACGAAACAGAGACTCGCCCAGACCGAACCGAGTCCAATCAGAACCAGCGAAACCGGGTCAAGTCAGAACCACGTAGCTCATACAGTTTCAGACATTAAAAATTGCTTCTTTTCCCTGCTTAAAATGTAAAACCACAACTCAGCAACCATGCAAATATAAAGAGAAGCTTCTAAGAAAGATGACGCGGCGGTCATCAACATGAAAAGATTCAAACAAATGGGGTCACAGTGTTCTTGTCCTCTGAAGGCCTCAGGAACAAGTTTTGGACATGGAGGTATACCTACTACAGATGGAAATTACGCATTCGCAACTTCGCAAGCTGACAAGTATTTAAAGGAACAACAGAATAAAGTTATGAGATGTAAATAACTTATTTGAAGGCACTTTTTCTTAATGTTACTGGCGAGGAAAAGTTTAAGAGAAAGGAGGAAGGAAGAGAGGGGAGTTATCTTGGGAAATGAGTTAAGTCAACCAGAATGACAGCTCTCCAGCGACTCTGGCTAAACTCCCAGGTACACTCGGCAAACACCATTGCAACTCTTTACCTTTGAAAGATGTTCAGTCTAGACTCCGGTAATGAGAGGACACCCCAACCTTAGACGTAAAAAGGATCTTCGGTCCAGTTGACGTCCGAGCCGGTCTCGTGCGTGTTTACTTCTCTAGCGTCCCAGTGTCCGCTTTGATTGACAGAAGTAGCGGTCAGTTCTGGTTGGCTTTCAAAATGAAATAGTCCTCAAGAAGGAATTTCATTAAAGCTTTTGGAGCTTTTGCGCTCATATCGGATCTACAGCGGCTTGCTGAAAATCCGAACTGAGAACGAACCTTTGGCTAATGGTCACGGTTCACAGTTCAGTTCAAGAAGAATCTCTCATCTTGACTCTTCTCTCGACACTGACGTGTCCCCAGGAAATAAGGACTTTTCAACAAAGCTTGACTTCTGGCACACGCCCTCCAGAGGGGAGAAATGAGAGGAGAAGAAAAGGGAAGGCAGAAGACAGACGCCAGTTTTCTGATTGAAACTGATTAACTGTCTCTTACTCTTTTAAACAAATGCTGAAAGTTCGGGATATAAACTTTGTTTGATTCCTGTTTTCGCTTGCTGGATCACTTCAAGATCAAAGACATTCGGAGGTGCACGTTCATGTTGGAACTCATCCCCATGGACAGGCGATGATTTCCAAAAGTGGGGTATGTAGTGATATACCTCCATGTCCAAACTTGTCCCAGAAGACCATCTGAATGGACAGAACTTGTAATCCCTTTAATTTGAATCCAGGACACAAATTATCTCATCAAGAGACTTATCAATTTTGTTCTAGGTCAAATAATCAGAAGAACCATCTTTTATTTTATTATCATTAATATTTTCAATTCTTGATAATCAAAGGACCTTTTTAATCAAATGTTATAATGAAAGACATTTCATGACTTTGACTGAATCATCAAAAAGAAGAAAATTAACAATTTAATTATGTAATGTTTCTTTGACTTTCAGCTGTTATGTTTCACATCATTTAATGTTGACGTAATCATTTAAACCTCATTAGAAATCATACAAGTTGAATGTATTTTACTCAAAGTAGTTTTTGATTCTTTCATTTGAGAGTGTGTGAAGCATATAGTCGTTAGTCAGTCAAAGTTCATGAACAGGGATGATGATCAGCTGGGTGCTGGGGTGTGACCTGCGATGGAGTAGTAAGTAATCGCAGGCTCCTGCAAACATTTTGTTCTCTAATTGTTAATACCCCGCTCTACAGTATATACCTGCTTTGGTGCTTATCTTGAATACACTTAAACTTGAGAAAGACACTAAGTGAACCATGTCAAAATCCGCTAAGGGCAGCAGAAAGGAACAGACAGCAGAGAGTTCTTCCGTGGGCGCTGGCGCAGCTGACGGGGCCAGTGGAGCTTTAACCGTGACGCAGGTTTCGGATTTACTTGAGAAGTTTCGGGAAAGTCTTGCAGCAGACTTCAAATCTTCATTCGCGACCCTAGACAATAAGTTAGATATAATTCAATCGACTGTCTCAGGGCACGGAGAACGTATTAGTGACCTCGAATCCAACGCTAACGATGTCAGCCAACGCCTGGAGCTGCTCGAAGCTACAACTTCAGAATTACGTGAGGAAAACAACCTGCTGAAGCTGAAACTTTCTGACCTCGAAGGGAGAAGCAGACGTCAAAACATTCGAATTGT
>JARVGS010063487.1:0-12377 GCA_031762315.1 Hypsolebias antenori
TGGAATGCAGTCTGGTGAGGTGGGTGTGTCTGAGTTACTTGTGTGCATATTTAAAACAAATGGCAGTTAATGGCCCGCAAATTGTTGAGGAGAAGGAGGGGGTTTGTCCTCAGGATCTTGAAAATCTAGTCACTCTAGTGCTAAGGGTCTTTTGACCCTTTTTCAGGACTTCTGGGGGGAGGTCGAAATTTCTGGGACTTCTAGTGTTAAAAGTGCGTATGTAATAGAATACAGATTACAACTCGTGTGGCGGTTCGTGTTCTACGTGATACGCAAAACCTGAAGAATGGCTTCAGTGCGAGCGACGCATAAAAAGAAAACTATCTCGGTGCGTAACAAAGAACCATTGTATGGGGACATAATACCTGAGCGTAACAGGTACAAGTATAACGGAAAGAGGCTACTCGACCAAGCTAAGTCTCTGCATGCCAGGTACGGAAAGCGACACATATACGTGCCAGAAATGCACTATGGCACGTATAGACTGATGATGCTATTGTGCTCTCTTGCACAACGCACCAAAAAGAGCGACCCGGAATGGAATGAAGAATGCGAACGCGCTTTGGCCGAGTACCTACTGTTACAAGAACATCACAAGGCGTTTATGTCTCACAGTCTGTTCGTAACGATGGTTGGCGCAATCGTAGCGAGAGCGCTCGAGGAATTTACGTGGGAAAGGCTTAAAGTTAACCCCGATCTGGAAAAACGTCCCTTGGATCTCTTATGCGATCGCTACTACGTGAGAAATATAGTATGCCACGACTTGAGTAAAACCAGTACAATCGAAGCTTCTGCGTATTCCGGTCTAATGGCCGTGTTTATGGAGAAAGAAGCAGCAGAGAGGGGCGACAAGTGTGTCGAAGATGCTCATAAGAAGGAGGATATGAAACGCGTCCTGAGTGAGATAGGCGCGGTCGGGTTTGCTCTTCATTACGACAACAACAGTCATCATCCAGAGCATTTCGAAGGAAAAGTGATGTCTGATGTTGCTCTTATAGAATCCATCGTGGACTGTTTGGCTTGTATCTTTGAGCAAAACAAGGCTCACACATCTATCGAAGAATGGATCGGGTGTTACAACCCCTGTCGTTATACACACGAGCCTAACAGAACTCTAGCCGCGGGTGTTCTGAAGGCGCTCAAAAGTCACATAAACCTCAACGAATACGAGCAACTAAAAGTGTTTCGAAAGTGTGTGTTTGCCATTCTAGGTGAATCCGTTCCATGGGGACCGATTGAAACGCACCTGCAGTGCTCCAAAACATACGAGAAATCTGAGACACGAGACCTGTCTGAGTATTTCCAGGAGCTGAGTATGTAAAAGAGTGTCTCTGAACACAGCGTTCACAAGCCTGTCGAAACCGTATTGTGTAACATTACATCCTATGTACGGCTATTATTAGTTAGCTTCGCTCGCAAGCCTATAGTATTCAACATGCAATGAATGTTATATCTGTGTAATGCATATACAAACAAAATAAAGGCGAAAGTACATATCTGTGTTTTGAGTCTTGTCTTTATTGAAACTGGTCTGGTATAATATCAAAACAGTAAAGAAGCAGTGAAAGATACAATACATGCCAAGTAGTCACACAAGAAAATGGTACAAATGTGTACGTTCAATACAGAAGTATTCCAGAAACAGTAGACCAAAAGAAACGCAATCCTTAAACACTGTATGGTACAGTTACAGTAAGGCGAACCACATGTATACACACAGTTAAAAAAAAGGCACAATAAAAATCCAGTGGGTTAAGCCACGCATGTATATTGTAAAAAGAAAATTAGTGGTTCAAGCCACTGTCTGTATATTATTAAAAAAATAGCAGTGGCGTAAGCCACGCATGTATATTGAAGAGGTAGCAGCAAAAGACGTGTGTGAAACACACATGTATATTATATACTACGCTAAGGCAATCATATGCCGGACTATACGGCGGTCACAGTAACAAATACAGTGACCACAATTGTGCGTATGGCACAGTAGTACTCGTACAAATGAAATCGTTGGCAAGATGATATACGTATGACCTACCTACAAAATGATATCACTTGAACCGTATTGTACAGTACAGCACAGCATAATCATATTAAACTCAAGTGTTATCCAACAAGTGCAGTGGCTCGAACCACGTGTGCATATCGAATGCACAAATATTCAAACGTCTGTACAACACAGCAGCTTACAGCGTACTGATTTCCAAAGGATGTGCATCGTTGTCAAACGGGTAGTAGACAGACATATCGTTTTTAGTGAAAGTACCAAGCCATTGAACGCCATCGGGTAAAGGCATGGTTGCGTTAAAGTTGTCGTTCAGAATGCCGAAATTGCGACAACTGGCAACGTCGTACAGCCGTGGTTTACACGTGAACGTGTCAGGGGGTTGCTCGATCAAACTGTCGTTTCCAAGCACAGAGACAGTGTAGTCCACGGCCAAGACACCCTTGGTTCCTACCACGAAACCCTTCAAGTTTAGATCGCCTTCGTACGTCAGTCCCCACGTGTTCACGGCAAATCCTTTCGTTTCGCCGAGATTCGTCGTGTCGTCCACTGATACTTCCTTTAGCATGATGTGGCAT
Organism: Hypsolebias antenori; assembly: GCA_031762315.1. Taxonomy (NCBI): domain Eukaryota; kingdom Metazoa; phylum Chordata; class Actinopteri; order Cyprinodontiformes; family Rivulidae; genus Hypsolebias; species Hypsolebias antenori. Next base: position 2,581 of record JARVGS010063487.1, read on the forward strand.
GCACCTGCGAGTGAACCGAGGGCGTACAAAGTGGGTTCCGTGCTGCATTTTTTCCAACTACGGTATTCGAACTGTTGTTCGTTGGCATTCCGAGCAGATGTCAGCAAGGCGTCGACGGGGTAGTTGATCGTGTATCTAAGTGGAACGACTTGCCTGGGAACGGTCGTGAATCTTTCTACGCCGCTGCTGTCCGCAGAGGGAGGTTGTTGCATTGGGCTTATGTGGCAGCACGTAATATCCGAACACCCGTTTGAGTCCGACGTTTCACCGTGGTCTATTATAGACACGTCAACGACGAGGCGTTTGTCATGCAATATCCAAGAGTTCCAGTGGATAGACGCGGTAGGTTCGCCTTGAGACGTTGAATCAGCAATGGAAAGAATTGCGCTGATGCAATGTTTCCCGACAGAACAGCCCGCGTATACTTCGTCGTGTAACATCCCGTTATAACGGGAACTGACAGCGTGCCTGTGACCCATTCACAGTCCGGTCTCGTGTATACATTTGGCAAGCGTGAGCCCGTACAGGTTATCTATGTTGTTCTTGTTGTAAGCGAACTGTACTCCGCGAGGTTTGTTGTTTAAGCGCACGCCTTGTGCGATGGGATCGTCAGCGTGCGACGACACCAACTGTCCAGATAACTTCAAAGTCAGATACGGAGTTTCCTGCAAAGGTCCTGTCCAGAGCCGCGTCGGCTCGTTGACGTTTACGGTTCACAAACCGTCACGTGCGATAGAGGGAAGTTTGCGTCTACACACTGTTCGTCCTGAGCGTCTTGTTATCACGCACGGAAACGTACGTATCATGTCGTCGTATTCCTGGTCGGTAGGTGTTTTCTGCAAGAGCAGTTTTGCGAACGAAGTACTCTTGACTCCATGTAGCCCGATCTCCATCGTCTGAAATGACAACCTGCATTTCAGCGCATGTCACTTGCGGGCACGACACGCGATAGGTTTTTCCACGGTCAGGATCTGAATGTGAGAATTATCGTCAACGATCTTCTTTAGTTTGTAGTCTAGATCCCCTTCTATTTCTACGAAACCGGCGTTTGTCACGCGGTTTACGCACGTGCCGTCATTGCACATGTGTACTTGTCCTGTGTCTGTCACAAAGTCTTGAGGTACGGGTCCAGTGTGAATGCTAAGCGCAAGCGTTAGACAACACGCGACAAGCAAGCCGTGCAGAGTAGCCATCTCGACGCTACCTCTGACTCGATGTGTGTCATATGACTGGTCCGGCTTCTCTATATATCCTCGATGTCGTGTCCGTCCGACTGTGAATAGATGTCTCGCTTTTACTTTTTTCCTAACACTCGCACGTACTGTTTGGTATAGTAACAAATTAGCCACACAAGGACAATGTTGCGCCCTCAATTCTAGACTGTGTTCGTTATGCATAGAATGACAGCGGGCCTTCGTGTACACTACCATTCCTCAGCCGTACAACGTTCACTCGACATCACCGACCGTGATGTACGTGCTTCGTACCATCTCGGACCTTAGGTAGTTCAATTTTCGTTGGAAACCGCCGACCTCCTTCAGTGTACACTTACTGTTGGTGACAGTGTTCCGCGGACTATACAGACAGCCCTGCCGACTTTTACACTACACGTAGCCGCCTGTAAATTACTCGGTTCCGTCTATTGTATAGAGTCGTGTCACATGTCCGGAACGTCGAGTATAAGTGTTAGCGCACTTATCAACTTGTGTGCATATCAACGTTGTAGTCGAGTCTAACGTTTTTGACACGCTATGAATCCTGTAAGCGAGCTGCAACAGCGTTGCGATCGGAACAAGTACGCGATAACTTACGCAGATTCGACGACGGGAGTAAGTCACGAGGCATCTCACACCTGTAAAGTGTGAATTAGGATAAATGAAAACGAAACATTGGTTTGGGAGGAGACGGACACACGTAAACGCTTAGCGAAAGCAAATGTTGCAAAATCCATGCTGATCTTGTTGAATGAGTTTGACGCGAAGAGGACGATAAATGCACCAAGCGTTCTCATCGAGAACGATGCGAATAATGTAACGGCTACATTGTCCGCAGGAACCACAGAGTCTGGTGTATTATCAACCACTTACCACTCGTACGGATCGACTGGAGTGAATAGTGACGTGCTCTAGGTAAACGACATTAGCGCTTTGCAGGTGCGTTAGGAGTCTGTTGGACGTTGGCTTTTTCGTAACACCTATTTTATTGTCTAGTATTCCATATTGTGTGTGTGTGTTTCTCTCTCTCTCAGGAACTGTGTCAAAAGGAGCACTTTGCGATCCCGACCTACATCATCGAGGCTTTCAATGATGGATTTGTGTGTAAATGTACTATCGTCCTACAAACGTTTGCTACGTATGCAGATACACTTGTCCTTTAGTGTATGTATGTGCACGGTGCTTCACCTACTTGCGAATGGATGTATTACTCAGTCTTTCTGTTTGCATTTTAGGTTTCGGCACCAGTAAACGCAACGCCAAACATCAAGCGGCAGAGAAGCCACTCTGTGTGCTACAACCAGTGCAATGAATCACATGCAACTGTGCTATTGGAGTTTTACCTTTACAATGTGCATCCTCATGTTCTGTGTACTAGGTGTATATTGCACATACCACATGTGCAGGCAAGCGTATGTGTCGTCTAAAGATAGAGCGACGTTTATCGATTATGTGTAAAGCAACAATAAAACGATGACACCACAAAATGTTTCACATTTTATTTATAACATACGAGGCATAATAAAAGTGTATTTGTGTAAGCAAGAATGCTACAATGCTCTCTGACACGATTAGCGTTAAAAGGTTTACGACAAGGGCACGGATTCTAGTTCGTGATCAGGTTGTGATTCTGGATTAAGCGAGATCGCATCTTCGTGCTCCTCCGATTCTGACCCCACAACCACCGAATCCTGCGCTCGAATAAACCGAACGTGCGAGTGATCAGAGAGCTTACACGTAGTGGGCATGTAGACAGCGTGATCAGGTGTGTTCACGTGTAATCCGCATGGCTTGTAGATCATCTTTGACGACCGCTGTCTACGGCACATGTACGAAACCGTAGCAATCACACCAAACACAATCATGATCAGTGCAGCGATCAACGATACTCTGATCCAGTCGTCGTTGCTCGTTAGCCACCAGTAAGAGAAAGCGTTTTCATGAACCATGATGTTGTCCTGTACCATGATGATACACATCCAGTATACATTTGTATTGTTAGTACGATATCACACAGTCCTAGAGAAATCAGACAGACTGTACAACTCTGGTCGTTCAAAAACGCCTTTATTGCGTGATATACCATCGTGATTCATACAAAAAGAGTGTCGATTTGATTAATACACAATGTGTTCCCAAATACAAGTTGATTAAAAAGGCATTAAAAAGGCACACGTAGAGCACCTAGGTAGCAGCCTAGTGGCTATATGAACATTCATGTCAGCATAACATCATATGTCATAGTACAAGAAATGTAGATATAAATGTACAAAAACACAAAACACGCCCAATGGAACGTGTACATACCCATTGCTACGTTGTACAAATTACACAAATGGGTGGCTGGAGCGAGCATATCTTCAGTGTCAGGCAACCGAGTGCCCACGGCGATGTGGTTCCAGAAATTCACAGTGTGAGACATGGCCACGTATCTATAGGCGTCAGTGGTCTTCATGGGCGATCTGTTGAAGTACGTGAAGGCGACAGTGTCTTTTGTCTTGAGCAACATTGTATACACTGAAATGAGAAAGCGCAGAGTACATTAGATGCCACCATTCAGACCGATTGTAATGATGAACAACACTAAGAGAATCAAGGTAGCTCTGTAACAAGAGGCTTTTTGCGTAGTTACGGGACCGTACGACTCCTGCATCAAATACTCCTCCTGTCGCGTCGGGCCCATCGTGCCCGTGATTCTCGAGTCCCCTGTCGTGCTGCATCTCTATTGCCCCGAGGCCTTCCCAGACGAAGTGGTGGAAATACACGCGGAACACTTGGGACACTTCCTAGCGTTACAAAGCGTGCCTAAAATCGACGCGGAACTAGAGGTTAAGCTTTACGAAGGACTATGTGCCCTTCTGACGACCGAACGCGTCGCTTCGGTGTATCGAAGTCTAGGTTACGACAACGGCGCTGAAGGTTTTCGTCCGCGGGTGTTCACCAACGTAACCCGCAAAAACGTCAAAGACGCGCTTGCGCTCGTCTGACAGTTGTTGGCTCTGTTCGATCTTACCAAGCTCAGTCGGGAGATTCCGTACAATAAAGACGAAGAGCCCGCTCACGTGCTATTTCTAGCTCTGATTCAATTTCTGGTGGTTTTTGTGACCATCGTGATAACGGACCAAGACCTGGCGATTGTTTTGAGTGTGGCCTCCACTGTGTTCCTTGAGATAAACCACAGGCACCCGTTGTGTTTGGCGACTGTTTTAAAACCCATGTTTATCCCGTACTACACGCAGCAGCAGTGGGTTAACCTGACGACGAAAACCGCAGAGAAGCAAGACAATCACGACGCGTGTGCGCATAAGCTCGTGTGCTACAAGTTGTTCATGGGTTACGAGATGGACGCGGCTGGAACTGACACGTGCGCGTCCGACACGATAACTTGGTCCGAGCGAAGTATATCGGCTAGAACGACCGGCTGTTTGTTGGAGGAGCGCAAACTGACGCGGTTGTGGTTCGTTGCGCCTCAGTTCGGAGACAGACTGTCCATGATTAAAGATGAGGGCGCGCTACTGTTGATGGACGGTCAAGCAAACAAAAAGGCTAGGAAGGTCGCGTTGATGCTGGTGTCCAACAACGTGTTGGCCTACACACAGTGCGCAGTGTTCGGAACGATCCGCAACATGTTACCGTGCCACGACAACAGTGACTTGTCGCAAACCGTTATGACGCACATAAATCATTCTATGAGCACCTTCAAGAAAGCCTTGCTTCACCAGAGCGGCACGTTGTGGACTCACGTGCGGGCGTCGAAAAACAGTTGCCTGTCGGTGACGGGCACGGGCTTCGTGGGACAAAACAAGGGTTCCAGTTTGGGATTCGGTCGCGTGTACACCGGACCCGAAGACAAACGAGCGCACAGTCTGTGTAAGTTTGGAGCGTTCACCTCGGTCACCTTGGGTTTAGCCGTGTCTACCATGGTGCACGACATGCTGATGGTCGCGTTGAACTCGAACTACAAATCGCATCAAAACGCCGTCCACGAAGTTCTCTCTAAACCTCACAAACCTTCGACGAACATCACTGAAATGAGCAGAGACACGAACATGTACGCGAGCTACAACCACTGGTTAAACAACGGAGAGTTCACGGAAGTCGCCAACGTCAAGTGTATGAGCGATCCCAGGTACAACAGTCGAGTGCATACGGATATGCTCAACATTGACAGCAAATACCAACTGACCGTGTCGCATGGCGCGTTACCGATGTGTCTCCTCACGTTGACGATGACCCTTCGGCAGACCACGGTGATAATAACGGGGTACATGTGCGCAGAATTAGCCAGAGTGTCGTACGCGCATTAGGCCATGGTGTGTGGCAGGGGACTTGTAAGTCTCGTGTTGCACGGGAAGTTCAAAGACTCGAGCGACCAAAGTTGCATCGACACGATGAAGGTACGCTATGGCGAATTGCTCAAGTTGTCTGGCCCGGTCTTCGGCAATAGCAAGTACCGTTCCGCATTGGACTCCATGGAATGGTTTGACGCGAATGAACTCAAACTACCTGATTACATTTGCAAGTCCTTGGCCATGATAGGTGACACCAGGCGAACCGTCGAAAAAAATCATGAAGGACAAGGACAAGTCTTACAACCGAGTAGTGTTGATGGACGGGGACAAAGTCATGACCATGACGAGCATGTACAAAAACAGAAAATACCTGGTGCATGCTCCGTTGATGACCGCCATCTCCTTGACCTTGTTCAGCAACAGCAACACGAGCCATTCGTTGTGTAAACTGTCGAAGCAAAACACGTACCAAAGCGCGTACTTTTGCGTGAGAGTGTTTTCTAACAGGTGCGTAGATGTGCGCAGGTTCAGCAAAGACGGAGAAGGCTACAAGGAGAGCCTGACGCGTAAGATGAGCACGATCGGACAAGCGCTAGAAACCGTAAAAAACGAAGTGTCCTACGTTATGCCCACGATCGAACTAAGTCGCATCAAGATGATCGTGCCCACCCTAAACGAAGCAGACTTTGCTGGCTTGATAGACACAGTAAAGAGAAACGGCATCGAAGTGACGGGCTAAGACACCTTGGCTTCGATGACCTCAAGCAGAAAACGCAGCGCTGAAACGAACCAAGGAGAGCCGAAAAACAAAAAGACGTACGAGGCGAAGAATCCGAGCTGTTACAATTCTGACTTTGACAAATACGCTTGCGAGTCATATAAAAACAAGGTGACCGACTCGAGTTGTTCATACGACGATAAGACGTTGACCATATTCGAGGGCAGCGATTGTGACATGGCGCTTGGAGACTCAGATTGAAACAACGCGTCTCGGTCAGAGCACGATCCGACACAGTGGCCGCTGTATCTTGTGCAATGTATTCGCTGATGTTTGTTTAACATGTGTTTCCTTTTTCTCGTTATCGTTTCTATATGATGTATTTGTATGCACTGTATACTAACATTGACGAGCCATGTGGCGCGTACAATAGAGATTGAACTAAGAATCGACTTGTTGACAGTGTCTTTATTTGGAATCACATAGTACTTCAAATTTGTGCTATGTGACAGCACGTACAATAGACAAAACAAGCTCGGGGAACTGACACATTGTTTCTGTAGGATGCATTCGTGTAGACTGTATAACACAAGACACGAGCCGATGTGGCACGTACAATAAAGATTGAACTCAGAATCGACTTGTTGACAGTGTCTTTATTCGGAATCACACAGTACTTCAAAGTCATGCTATGTGACAGCACGTACAATAGACAAAAAAAGCTCGGGGAACTGACACATTGTTTCTGTAGGATGCATTCGTGTAGATTGTATACCACAAGACACGAGCCGATGTGGCGCGCACAATAAAGACAGACTCAGACCTGTCCATCTTGCTGACACTTTATTCATATTGACACAGTGTTTCACGTTCGTGTTATGACAGCACGTACACTAATAAATATTTGTTAGGGTCATGTTCTCTTGTTGATGGTTCCTTGTTTGTAATACAATGGCACACCTACAATAATATTCTGGTTTAAAAGTACACAAAATGTAACACGTTCAGGCGTAATAGCTCGATAGTGAGAACAACCGTTCTGTAAGCGCATCCCAGTTTGTGTAGGTCTCGTCTGATGGAGAACAGAAAATTATGTTCCAGACTCGCTAAGGTTTTACCCACGTCTCGGTTTGCGAGTTTGGGTATTCTCATAGCGCTACGCATATTCAACTTAACGAACTCTTCTGCGACTCTGAGCCTATCGTGCTCTTGACAAGGTGTCAGATGCAATTGTCCTTGTTGTATCCTAGTGCTTACGAGTGGACTGAGTATGCTGTGAACGAACACTACGTCCAGGCCCGCGTCGTGCGCGCTTTGCAATCCTGTGAATTTACACGTCCGAAGTTCATGGGTGTACGAGTGCGCTATGTTAGGTGGAACAAACGAACACGTGCCGTAAACGTTCATAAATTCGTACGAGGCAGCCGTAGTACTCAATCTCTCTACGTGTTCTCTCACCAGACTTCGCAGCTGGGGCATCGAATTAGTCCTCAAGTCTACGTAAAGCTGCACGTACACGTCGTTAAAGTTGGCGGCGGACGCCTGTAGACTGGCCACTCGTGAATAATGTTCGTCCAATCTAGGCTTTTTACTGAGATTTGACTCGGTCTCTTCGAAGATGCCTCCGAGAACAGATAGGCCGTGATCGCGAACCGGCAACTTCCCGTAACAGGCTTTGATGGCTGTGGCTATAAAGAACAACTCTAACGTTCCTTCGTGCGAAGGCGCTTGCCCGGGTTCACACGTCGACATCGTTCGGTACGATAACTTGATATGTTACATAATCGAGCAACTCTAGCGCGCGACAGGTCGCGACGTCCGACTGTACGACGAATCGTTAATCGAATGCGTGGTGAAGCACAAACTGTTGATTTCGAGTTCGTCCGTATGGGCGCCCAGCGAATGTAGATACGTACCGTACGATCGCGACAAACACGGATCGTTTGCGAACTTGAAACCAGCGGGGCCTACGCACGTGAACTCCGTCAACAAACTTCTGCCGCTGTATTGCAAATTGTGCTTCGTGGTGGACTGTCACGAGCGAGCAGTTGTCTCGGATCGTGCGCTGTTGACTCGTCTTAGACTTCACGCCAAAACGCATTTTGGCAACTATGATATAAACTTCGAAATCAGAACGTTGGAATATCTGCTGTATAATCTGTCGCCCGATCCTCCTTGTGTGATAGGAGAAGTGGCGCGATCGACCGACGTACCGGTCGACGTAAAGTTCACTGTGGATCTCATGTGGAATCATTTGGTGTTACTATATGCAGGCAGGCGTAGATTGCTTCTGTTCAACCTGGAAAGTTATCTGCGCAGCGCACAAGACACATCGTCTCTCTGTCCCGATGCTTTCAGACGCGCCTTGTTCGTACATGGCAAACGCAAACCGATGTCCAGGCGTGATGACCATTCGCAAAAACAGCGAGTTGTACCGCGCACGGTCTGTCCCGTGCTCACAAACACGCGATCGCTCACGTCCGACAGACGGACGAACTGAAGATCTTGCGTGCCCAAACTCTACGAATCTCGATGCGTACGAATATGTTGGCTGGCAGTGTTATGGAGCTTGGACTTCGCGTGTAACAGGAGCACCCTACATTGGCTTTACAAACCAGAACCGCGCAGAATCTAGTCCTAACGCGCTCAAAGGCAAAGCCGCAAACGCAGACGGCTCGCGCGATCCGTCGATGGACGCGTTCGACGCATGTCCTTCGCGCACGTTGAACAAGACAGGCAGTTGCGTCGTTCGTCTAGCCGAAGGTGTGCTTCTGCATGTAATGTACGTAAACACAGTCGGAAATCAGAAGTTTAACGCTGTGGTGTTTTCGGAACGACGCAGAATATACTCGCACCTCCAGTCTAACACCACAAAGACGCGACGGCTGAGCAGGCTGTGGTTCGTGTCGGACAAGAAAAGGGTCTGTTCTCAACACGGCTACAAAAACATGCGCATTGAATTTTCATCCAACCCGAGTCGTAGCGCTAACTACACTTCCAACGCAAAACAGTTGCTTCAGCTGTATTTTCGAAGCTTGTTCGAAACGATCGCTCCGTCCCAGGGTGCGTGTATGACGTCGACGAAAACGTTCAAAGTGAGCAACGAGAATCTCACGTCCTACATATACGGCGTGGCGAATCTGCTCACCGTTGTGATCAGGATGAAAAACACAAAAAAGGATTTCCACACTCTGTTCTTCTTCTCCTCCGTCAACGTGACAGTGAACAACAATCGACATCAGCTGTTCACCTCGATGTCGATCAACTCGCAGAAAGTTAAGCGTGTGGAAGAGTTTCCCGTCGCGCTAGAGAAAGTGGCAAAATTGATAGAGTTACACGTGCACACCAATCGCCTGTGCTGCGAACTGGCTCAAGAACGGCACGGTATGTTGACGGCTAAGGAGAAACTGTGCGTCGTGTATCTAACCGAGTTGTACTTCGTAGGCGTTGTGGATCGAAGTGATGCGAAACATTGGGAGGGTTACAGACGAACCGTTGATGTATGAATGTTTTTAAATTGCCTTTATGTCAAATATATGCTTTAAACAATAAAGGTGCAGCTTTTGCTTCTGA
>JARVGS010063503.1:0-12364 GCA_031762315.1 Hypsolebias antenori
TTGTGCATTATTCATTATTTCGGTTCATAGTGTGCTCTGAGTAAAAACGTACAGCCAGTGATTTTAAGAGTTGATAACTTGTGGCTGATTCTGTTCAGGCCCCCACAACTTTCTCATAATTAGAAGCGACCCCCACCCTGCAGGTCTGAGGTCGGTGTTAATGCCTAATGATTACCAATCAGTGTGAGTGACGGTCAGCCAATAGAAACACAAAAGTTCCCATGATGCACCAATGGCGCGGCCGCATTGTTCGCGCGTTCAGCGAATCCCCGGCGGGTCTGATGCAACAGGGCTGCAACTAAACTTACCCCTGCGAACTGCAGCAGCGTGTCCCTCCGCGGCAGCCTCTCTGAAACTAGTCCCGAGTTTACAGCTGCTCCGCAGGTTCCAGGTTGAGTTTTAGGTTTTATAAAGCAGCTAAACAAGCATTTTTATTCCTCCGAGTTTATATGGAAGACTTTAAAAGATGGTTTGGGAACTTTACGCGCGAGTTTTATACAGAGTTAGTTTATTTGCTATCTTGCGACGAGCAAAAACAACTAACTTTTTATTTAAACAGCACGGGATGGAAACAACATGAAGTGAATAAAATGTCGGGACAGCTGCTGTCTCACAGCGTGGACGTGGGTTCAATTCTGTGGGTTTCCCCCCACAGCCCCTCAGGTGATGACGCAACGGGGAACTTTGGGAGCGGCGCAGTGATCAGCACCTCGGTGATGAGGTCCGGGCGGTAGGAGTTGGAGAAGTAGCGGATTTAAAAACTTTCTGCTGTCAAGTGTCTGTCGTTAAAGCGCCGCACAAAGACTTCTTCAATTCCTAAAGCCTGACAAAAATGGCTCTTTAGACGGAGACCGTCTTCCTCTGCGGCATAAAGCTTCGAGTGTTTGTCTGCTGCTGACTTTACGGAACTATGGGGTGAGTAGGCGCTGCGGAGGAACACGTTTCAACTTCAAACTTACTGTGCTCAATTTGGTCAGCTTGTACTTTTTAAAATTATTATAATTATTGTTATAATTATTATTGTTATTATAAATAATAATAATAGTAATAATAATGTGTTTTAAAATACAAGCAAAAAACTTGACAGTAATTTGATTTCTGTTAATTACTTTCTCTTTTTTAAGCCTAAACATTGGAATTGCATTTAATGTTTTTCCTACCACTTACATCTGTAAAACTAAAATCTGTTTTTTGTTGTCAAAAGTTTTTATACTTATAATTAATATAAATACAAAACATTATATAGTTTTGTTTTTGTTCAAGTTTTATTGTGTGTTTGTTTCAGTATATTTAGTCTTTTTTTACAGGATTAAAGTTAAAAAAGTGAAATAAATCAATGAGAGTTTGACCTGACAGGTGAATAGTACATTTATTTAATTAAGAAAGGCCATTTAAATAAATTAACTGTTAAAATTAACCTTTTTGTACCAATTTCTTATTACATTTTATGTTATGCCCTGTATGTTTTTTTAATTTGCTATACAAGCAGAAATTTGAAGTTTAAGGTTTAAACATTGTGACGTTTGTTTTTGTTTGTTAATTTTTCACAGGTATTCGGGTGTTTGTGCACCTCTTGCATTCAGCCAGTGCACAATTTGTGCGTTCGGACAATTTAATCGGAGCAGACGACACGATGGCGGCATCGATCCTTCGCAGGAAAATTCCTCTCGTTTCCACAGGCGAGCTCAGCGCTCCCCCTTCCCCACGGGCTAGCCGCAGCCAATCACGGCCCAGCGCGGGGGCGGGGTCAGCAGAGAGGCAGCATTTAATTGGTGAGTTTTACCAAGAGTCTTTTTTATTTTTGCACATCTCGAGGTCGGAGCCGCAGTGCAGCACGGGGCTAATGTCGTACAGTGAGTACAGCTAAGTGGATATTTATCGAACGCAGACGATGCTGTTCAATCATTTTCAGATGATCGGTTAGTTGTTCACTTGGATCTTTTCGGACGTATTGCTTGCATTTATTTAAGCTTGTCTTTAATCAACAATGCTTTTGATTTTTCTCAGATTTTGTCATTTTTATTTAAAACATTTTATTCAAACATTTAAAAGAAAAAATGATTGGTAATTGATTTTTTTCATGATTTGCAAAATTTTATTTTTTTTTTTTAACTTTTAGGTGATGGTCACTCTGATTGGATGACGGAAAAAGTTGATTTGTCTTCATTTGTGTCAACGACCGAGTCTTCTCCCAGCTCATCTCTTCCACCCTCACCATTAGAACAGGATGTCAAGGTGCCCTCAGATCTGGAGGTTATGACCTCTCTGCTGCAGGAGGAGCTGGCTCAGCTGGAGGACTACTTCCGCTCCGAGTCCACATCCACCGCAAACAAGTTGGAGAAATCTTCAAAATGTGACAAGGTTGCCCAAGCCATGGGCTCCCAGTCTTATTATCAGTTGCCCTATGGCTCATATGGGACCACCCAATCAGAAAGCAGCCCTTTGGTAGTTACCTTGGCAACAGGGGAACTGGACCTGGCCAGTTTTTGTGGTGGTCCCATCAACAGAACCAAAATTGCACGGCCCGCTCCATACAGCTATCATCACCGCTACCACCACAACAACAGTCGACGGCTCCTCGGTGAGTCTGTGAAAGTCGGGGACGAAGTTGGACTCGAAACGTGGGGCTCCAGGGGCTGTTACTCAGGGAGCACGGAGTTGTCAGTGAACCACTACTCGACACTGAAGACAGTGAGCAAGAACAGCGTCGGCAGCGTAAAGAAGGTGAGAGAATGTGCTTTATCGTTGAAGGAAGAGGAGAGTTACTGTTTCTCAGAAGGAATGTTTTGCAGCGAAGAGATTGCCCGAGGTTTTTGTCTGGGTGGCTCGTACGACAGCCACCACAAGAGGGAGGGACAGCTAATGCACAATGTGAAGGTCAATGTAAGTTACGACAGTGCAGGGCTCGAGGTCCTGCACTGCAGCAAGGATGGAGGACTGTCTGGAAGTATTCCCCAAGAGACAATGGTGGCCGGTGATGGCTACTTCCACCAGTCTATGGGTGTCACGGAGCCTTACCATAGCTTTATAGGAGACCTAGATCAGCCAGTACAAGCACAGCCTGTGGAGCCTCAACATGGCCACTACCTCTATCCAGAATGCCTTGCAGACCATGCAGACCAAAGCTACGAATGTCTGTCCAGAGAGGGCGAGGGGTCGTTGATGGGTCCCCCTATTCACCGCCCCACCCAGAGGTTAAAGGATGAGCCATGCTCCATCAAGCAGACCCTGGTGATGGGTGCAGCTTCTCTGGATTCCAGCAGTGGAGAGAGGAAGCAGAAAAAAAGGGACCAAAACAAAACTGCTGCCCACAGGTAAACAGCTTCTTCTGTTCCTCTGTCAAGCATGCTTTGTAAACACGCTGAGGTGACGGTGTGTCCATAAAGTCAGAACAAAAAGTTAAGGGCACTGGAGAAGAAGCAGACTGGTTACCACTTATTGCACTGGTTATAAAACCTCACTGTGTTATTTGAAATGTTAACTCATGTTGCCACCACAGAGTCTAGGAGGGAAATGGAAAGTCCCTCCCTGTCTGCTAAGTTCAGCCCTACATCTAACTGTTAGTATAGTTGGGCTGGCCTCAGGATATACTTGTAATGAAAACGATTTAGAGATTAGAGGTCAGCATCTGTGACTTGTGTGAAGTTGCAAGACAGCAGAAATCTGTAAAAATGTCAATGATAAAGAGTAAGTATACCCCCTCCATCCCTGTTGCAGGTACAGGCTGCGTAAGAGGGCGGAGCTGGACTCTCTGGAGGAGGAACTACATGGACTCGAGGGGCAGAACCGCGAGCTCCGCGACAAAGCAGAGTCAGTGGAGCGAGAAATCCAATACGTCAAAGATTTACTGATCGAGGTGTACAAGGCTCGCAGTCAGCGGCTCAAACAAGATGGCAGTGCCTGAAGAAAAAGATCCCACGCTGACCTCAAAACGTGCAGCCCTCCCAAACACAACCAAGAGAATCACGTCCAAGAGCACCAACTGGTTTTTGTCTCGGCGCGAACGGAACAGTAGTTGCATGATTCTGATAGTTCTTTTAAAAAAAGCCAACGTTCAAAGAAAAGAAGAGAACTTTTCCAGAGATCGAGGGAAAAAGCGAAGTGTTCAAATGGGCGACTAAACGATAACCAGCCTTAGTGAGGCGGCCTGAGGAGACGCTGAACTTGTCCGTGACCACTGTGATTGGAACTGTTCTCACAGCCTCGTGATGACCGAGTTTGAGCTTGCAACGATGGATTCTTTACAAAATGCTCTCTTAAATGATTCAATCTGCTTGTTGTTTTTTGTGACACATCAGCCCCGTTGAGGCAGATACATGCTAAATATATATTTTGATTTCATTTTTTATTGAACACTAATTTATCATTTGCTTCAAACAATCAACTGAACAAAAAAAAAAGTGTGTAACATGCTCTAGAAATATTCATTATTGGAAACATTTAGAGGATCTGTGTTGCTGAACATTTGAGTGTTTCCACCTCGTTGCCCCGCTGAGTAATGCATGTTTGATTTTGGAAAAGCATGTGCGAGTGTTGTTTGACAGCAATATTATGTTACCTGCATGGCTTCAAACTCATCATTTTACTGAGTTGTATTTTCCATTAGCTGGTGACTTCTCTCTGAGTTCATTCCGGTCGATGTGATCCATGCTCAGGTTTTGTTTCCTGCTTTGACAAACAAACATCTGGATCTTTTTCCCTCCCCTACTTCTCTCTCTCAACTGTACTTTTGCGAACTAACAATCACTTGTGGGCACAACAATAAAATGTTGGGTATGACTTCCTGGGAACTTTGTTTTTCAATCGATCAATCTGATGTATCTGAGATTCAGGACGTTTTAATATTTGATGTCAAATGTCAGGAAATTCTTCATCAGGTAAATTATAGCCAAATAAACGTTACATCACTCATCTCTGCCTTTGGACTGTTCTCTTGTTTTATGTGCCTTTTGTTCGACTGCCATCACAAAACTGCAGGAAATTAAATGAACTGCTATCAGACAAACGCACAAATTAAAGGCCTAGCTTTGCTTGAAGGAATGCATGCTGCTCACTGCTTTTCGTGCCAGTTTCAGCCGTACATCGTCCTTTGTTGAGAAACTACAGACAGCCTTTTCAGTCAAACCTTGAAAACGGTGAGATCTTCTACCATGCCCAGAGTGTGTGTTGTAAATGACTCGGCTGCACCAAGTTTTAGTTCCACAACTTTAAAACTGACTGGGCTACAACCATGTCTGTGTTGACTAATGTCAATAAGCTGTGGCGGCCATCTTGAACAGGTTGATCCAAAGGTTATTAAGTTTTATACATATAGTGATCACGGGCAGCACGGTGGCACAGTTGGTAGAGCTGCCACCTCTCGGCGAGCAGGTTGCCCTGGTTCAAATCCTGGCTGGGGACATTTCAGGGTGGAGTTTGCATGTTCTCTCCGTGCATGTGTGGGTTTTCTCCGGGCACTCCAGTTTCCTCCCACAGTCCAAAAACATGCATGTTAGACTGATTGGTGACTCTAAATTCTCTTGTGTGTCCCTGTGATGGACTGGAGACCTGTCCAGGTGTCCCCTGCCTCTCGCACAGTGATAGATGGACATGGGCACCAGTGACCCAAAAAGGAAGAAGTGGGTAGAGCTGATGGATGGATGGATGGACATAGTGATGACCTTCTAAAGGTTTTTAAAAAATCCATCCAGTGGTGCATGAGATGTTTTGCTAACAGACAAAAAGAGTTGTTTCCCAGTAAGTGTTAAAATGTTATACAAACATCTTGCACTATCTGTTCAGTATGTGTTGGGGACCAGTTATTTTTGTGTTCCCTAAGATAAGTTGGTTGTGGCAGCCATCTTGGTCCGAGCTGACTCCAATTAATTCTAGAGGTTCATCCATTTATTAGTTTATGCAAAAATAAATAAATGAAATTAAATCTTGTCTACTTGTTCATGAGACTTTTGGCAACACATGCTAACATGGACAAAAACATTATCATCCACCTTTGCCTTTTAGATGAGGGTGATGAAGATGGTGGGATTAGGAGTTGCAGAATAAAGCCACTCTACCATACCTTAGCTCCGCCCCTCTCATGAGGCCAAAGCATCTCCCTCACTTTTTGACAGACCCCACATCAACGTCTGGCTTTGATTGAAGTCTGACCTTTTTGGTAGAACCCTGTTTTGCTTTAGAAGCCACCCGTCTGTCCAAACAATCACAATGAGGGGGGTGCACGTGCAGATAAAATACAACCCCACCCAACACATAATTTAAGCTCTTCATTCATTTATTAAGATGGATCCTGAGGCTGAGTATCATATCAAACTCCAGCCGTCAACAGACAGCACAAGTTGCCTATCTCGTCTACAGCTTGAAAAGGGTGCATGTGTGTGCATGTGAAAGTGTGAAGGCGTGTGTGTTAAATCTCTTGGTATCTCCCCCAGCAGTTGTAGGTCTTTCAAGTGCATGAGGCAACATCGCACAATCCTTGCAGGAGGAAGAGCGAGATGCAAGTGAACTGTGAGAATGAGGGAGAACTGGGCTGACAGAGAATGTCATGAAATCTACTGGTTTGCTCTTTTCTTGGTTGTATGACTTCAAAATGAACAAATGGTAAAGCTTTTTTAATGTTTAGCTAAAAAAGGACAATGCACGAGTGAAACGTGTCTACAGCACATCATGGAAATGTACCAGGTTTAGCTGTGGAGGGTCATTTTTACTTGTACTATGTGGCAGGTCAATGTTACCACAAAAAATGACAACATAAAATCTGTTACTAAAAAAGCTAACGACTGATAAAACGACATGGTCTTAGACAGTCAGGTTCATTTCTATAGCGTATTTATAACAGAAACCAAAGAGCTTACAGTGAATGACATGATCTTGGGTAAAAGAGCTGTGGAAAAGGCATACATATACTGTGAAAGCTATTTGTCCCATCTATTTTTGCATTTTTGAATCACCTAAATATGTTAGATGATCAAGCAAACGTTCAGACAAAGATAACCTGAGTAAAGTGCTGTTGTTCTCTGTAAAGAAGCAGCTACACAAACCACACACCTTTCAAAAAGTTCCACTTTGATCTTGTCAAGTCACAGAACGTTTCCACAGAAGTTTGTGGGATCGTCCAGATGATTTTTGAAAAATGTGGTCTTTTTGTAACTCTCCCATGGAGGCCATTTTTGTCTCATTCTTTGTTGAATCAAGAATTCTGACCTTAAGTGAGGCAAGTCAGGCCTGCCGGACTTTAGATGTTATGCTGAGCTCTCCTGGGCCCTCCTGGATAAGTCCTTGATTACAGTGGTGCTTGAAAGTTTGTGAAGCCTTTATAATTTTCAATACAGCTGCATAAATATGACCTAAAACAGTCAGATTTTCTAATTTTTCTATACGTTTAGGACTTGTGGGAAACTGATGATGCCTAGGTCATATTTATGCAGAAATATGGAAACTTCTAAAGGGTTCACAAACTTTCAGGCACCATTGTACTTTTCCCATAGGGCCCAGCTTTGTGATAAAACTAACAAAAAAACAGAAGAAATCTGTAAAGAGGAAAATACTTTTCACAGCACTGTACGAAACAGACAAAATACAAACACACCAGTGGCATAACTGAATAATTAACTACTGTGTTTAGCTTTAGAGGATCTGGTCATGGTGTCTTTGTTGTCATTAGCACCACATGTGGTGGAACAAAATTATGTACACAGGGTCCCAGTTACATCCAACAAAAATACAAATTGTAAAGAAAAACAGTAATAAGATCTAAATGAACTAAGAATTATGCCAAACTAAGAACATACTAAGCACAAATAGTTCAAAACAATGTGCCAAACAACAGCACAAACATGAGTCTGTGTGAGAGAACAGATGTTCTTCAGTTCTGTGGGTTTAATGTTCCAGGTCGGAGCGTCTCCTGAAAAGGATTTTTTCGATCCCACCCCACTCCCCCCACAGTCACAGCCACAAAGAATCTTATACACAAGAAAGATGTCTCACATTTGATCACACCGGTCATGTTTTATATTTTCCAGATAAGAACTATATGTAGATATTTGGATATTTAGACAATTCTTTAATTATGCAGGTATTCAACGTTTAACAGTGTAGTCTGGGATTGGTGCTGTGTGTTTTCTTTTATGTTGCTTCTTCTTGCAGCTGCTCCTTCGTCAGGGGTCACCACAGTGAACTAACTCGCACGAAGACTTGGTGATTGTTTACGTCACATGTCCTTCCTGACAAAACCACACACCACTGAGCTACCACAGCCCTCTGTGTGGAGCAGAGAGCTGCTATCTAGGGCACCCAAGGGAGCATATGCTGGGGGTTAAGAGCCTTGCTCAAGGGCCCAGTGTGGTGCAAATGAGGGTGGAGGCAGGTGTGGGTGTTTCACCTTTTCCACCCACATTTTGATGTTGTTTGTCCGAGGAGTTGAACCAGCGACCTCCAAGTCACAGGTCCACACTCACTAATCTCTGCACCACCACTCCCCTCGTTTTCTTTTATGTTTGATTTTTTTCAAATATATTTTCAGAGCTTATTTATGCATTTTGTTTCTATTGATAGTTGTACAGTTTGTACTCGTTGGCTCCAAAAGTCGCTCGTGTGTGAGGAATCGTGGCGTTCATGCACATTTCTGAAGACTCAGTTGTTTCTTATATGTCCAAGTCTGACCAAACTGAATTTAACTCATGACATAAAGTTGTTTTTTTACAAACAAGTCATGAATCCATTCTTTCCCTCAGTATTTATGGTGTGGTGTTGTTCTTCCAATGCCAGCATCTGGATTTCTATTTACAGACCAACAAGAACAGATTTCTTTGTCGATATTAAGATGGACAAAGTGTGAGAGCTGTTCCAGGATCTCTTCTCAGCCTGAGGCCTTTCTGTGTGGAGTTTACATGTTCTCCCAGTGCACGCATGGGTTTTCTATGGCTACTCTGATTTCCACCTGCAGACAACAAACATGCATGTTAGGTTAAATTGGCTATTAATGGTAAATCTTGTCAAAACACTCAAAGCTCTTTACAACACAATCTTTGCCTCATTTATCCATTCATACAGCATCTACTAGATCTGTACAAAGAATAATCAGTGCTTTATCACAATCATTCACTGATGGGACACACATGGGAGGCAATGAGGCGTTCAGTGTCTGGTCCAGGGACACTTCAACATGTGACTGCTGGTGGAATCAAACCCCCAACTCTCCCTCTGGAGGATGACTGCTCTAACCTCTCATCCGCAGCTGCCTCTAAATGACTAAATTGTTTCAAGCTGTTTTTAGAGCGTGAATGGACTGTGACTTGTCTCCATGTGTCCTTGTGATGGCGTTGCAGCCGGTCCAGAGTAAAGCCCACCTGTAACACAGCGCCTGCAGGAGACAGACAGCAGCTCCCTGCAGCCTGGAAAGGAAACACAGGTAAAGAAAATGAACGGATGGAGAGCAAGAAAGTTCATGCTCAATCATCCAGGCACCAAATCCAATAATTCTCAGTCGGGTCATCTGGACAGTTTCTTTTTTAAAGAAACGTTTCACCCTCCATCCAGAGGACTTCATCAGTCAGAGTAGTTCCAGCAAACTGTTTCCCCACCAAGCATTAAACACCTTAAGTGGACCAACCAGTTTGCTGGAGCCAAGATGGTTTCTGGGGGCTGTCCTGTCCCTTGTCGACTACTCCCAGGCAGGCAGCCACAGCCAAAGTGGTTCAAGGCAACAAAGTTCATGCTCAATAATCCAGGTACCAAATCCATGTTGTATTGAATATATTATTATATCGAATATTGAAAAGACAATATGAGAATAAACAAAAATCATCAATTATCAATTCCAGTCACTCTCTCATCACCTTTCAGTGCAAACAGTACGTCCCTTTCATTGGCTGTACTCATGGTCTAATTACTTTATTTGGGGAGGGGCTCTTCCAGCTATGAAAAAAAACAATTATGCTTAGAGGTAAAACAGTACAAAGTGAATTTACAGATTCAGAAGTGAGTAGCTTTTCTGCTCATTTAGTATGATATACCCAGTGAGTTCAGAAAGTTAAGGATAAGTCTAAATTAAACATAAAATAAAACAAAAAAATTACACAGACTTAATACTTAGATGCAACATTTAGACTACTGTGCTTTCCGCCATACACATTGCACCGCCCTATAAGTTGCATCAGTCGAAATATGTCTAATACCTGTAAAGTGAAAAAAATCCATAAATACGTCCCTATGCCGTATACTGTACGTCGCATGTATTATGCGTCACCGCTAACCAGTCGCATTTGCTACGCATTGCTTGTTATGTGTTACTGCTGACGAGCCAGAAATGTGGGCCGGTGTTGTGCTAAAAATCGGTGGGCTCAAGTCATATAAGCTGCATTTTCAAAAGCCAATACGCAGAGACATGAACGCTCAGAGGGCGATTCACTGTCCATTATTCGAAATTTAACAAGATAACCACCCAAAAACAATTATTTGTTAGCTCAACTTTGTGTGTCTCAGTTGAACTTTTACTTGATAAATGCACTTTGATGATCAAATCAGGTGCATTTTCACCAGGGCAGCGCAGCGAAATGCAGCTGATTTGACGATTGCTCCAGGCAAACAATGGTGGCAGTCTATGGCAAACCAACTGTGTAATTCATAGCCACTTTTACCTATTACATGATTCAATGGCATGCCCTACTACTCGACTGCCATCTAGTGGCTGCAAATGGTAGTGCTCATTTTTTTTTTCATTTAGAATGAATGAAAACTGTCATATCTCAGCCAAAGTTCGATTTATAAACATGGATAAAAAAAATCAAATCCATAAATAAGTTGCTTCAGCATATAAGTCACAGGGCATGCAAATTATGCAAACAGCTGTGACTTATAGGCAGAAAAATACAGTACATTATAGGCAAAAAAACTCCCTCTCATTCTGTAGACTTACTAATCTGAATCCCACAGGCTCCCTTAGCACCAGCTGCTTGTCACTTCTCACTCATTCGCTCTCTCCAAATGTTTATTTGGTCAATGAAAAAAAGGATATCCTGATTTTCTTGTTTTTTCTTTGGGCTCTTACTTTCTGCAGGGATTGCCACATACAATTTGTCAATTGTTTGGCACTGGATAGCCTCCCTGATGCAACCTGGGCTTGGACCTGCAGTCTTAGGGTTGTAGTACCATGACACTGACCACCGAGCTACTGCACCCCCAATCAAAACATATATTGATATGATCACAATAACAGGAACACTGTGCCATTTATTTATTTATTAGTTCCAATAAACTTTTATCAGAGCAACATTATGAAGTCACAGTAATGGTGTAAAATATACCAGCAAAATGGGCTTTAATTAACAAATAAATAGGCAGGGTTGGCAATTTTATTTAGCAATTTCCGTGTATTAATTTACGTCTCTACAAAATGACCTGTTCTCCCACTTAAAGCAATTGACAGTCATTACACCTACTCAGAGTTTCACTTTGCCATGTGCTACAAAGTAAATCTTATTCTGCTGAACAACTCTGTCTAAAGTCCACCAGCCTACTTCTGAAAGCAGAGAGGACAAATAGAATAGTTATTTTATTTATATAAAGACTACCTTTGTTCACACATTTATTCATTTAAAATAAGAATCTGTATTTAGTTTGACTAATTTCTGGGCTTCTTTACATAACATGCACACCTGCACAGACTTGTCATTTAAAAACAATCATGACCGCTATAATTATAGGGGTTCTGAGATTTATTAAGGAGTAGGGGGTGGGGTGGGGGGGCTCAGCCCCATCTAGAACAGAAGCAACAATGTCTATAGTAATTATAATGATTTTCAATGTGATCTCAAGCTATTTTCAAATCATCATCCCAGTCACTAACATGTGATGGCTGATACATTTTTAAACCATTCATTTTCCTGTACATTATTAAATGTAAGTGTGGTTACAATGTGTTTCTCTTTAAAAACAATGACAAGACAGACTTTCAGACAGGTTGCCACACCCATGTTGTTACATACTGAGTTCCTGACAGCAGTGTTGCATCATCTAAGGATCTCCTTGTTGTGTCTGCTGTAAAGTGTCTGTTTTTTAATGACTGCTTCACTTTCATCTCTCTAGAGAAAGCAGCAGAATAAATGACACTGTGCGTACCACAGACATAAAAGAAACGGTGCAGGGGAAACAAATCTGGAGTCTATAATATAATGATCATTTGATAAGAGATTTTATGTGTGTTTCATTAAGAACATAACTTAAACCATCTCTTTGCAAAGCTCAACCTCTGAACCAGCGTCCACACCAATCTGTCTCAGTGTTTGTCTGTTTAATTTTTCATTCATTCAACCTTTATTTATACAGGCTAGCCTCGTTGAGCCACGGGGACTCATTTACAAGAGGGACC